>JAHKKF010398693.1:0-10588 GCA_019740295.1 Labeo calbasu | reverse complement strand
AAATCGTGCACATCTGCTGATGTTGTTTTTGAGCTAAACCAGTGTGAGAGAAGCGTATCTGTTTTCAGTGTTTTGTATGCAACAGGTGGTTATTTGAGGTTTGATGGATTTGAAAGTCTCAATATTGCTCAGATGTTCCAGAATGACTTTTGTCCATCACTTATGGAAATTTTTAGCTTATTTTCTCACGTATAGACTGTAAGGGTGAATTGTCTTTGATGTCACCTGCATGTAATGTAGATGTATTTACATATCAGGGTTTCAGGAAACATATCAGATTTTAAAGTGCGAGATTCATCCCAGGAACAGTTTAAGGTTGGAAGGCAGATGGTCCAGCTATAAGTGACTGTAGATGTAAATCTTTCTAATATTCATTGATTTATTCAACTTTAAAGATGGCAGCACAAAGGTAAAGAGATGATGATTGATGATGCTTGTTTGTGGAAAACATTTGAATATATTTTGTGTGATTTAGAATAGCATTTTGAATCTATGACAACAGTATTTTCTAATGTGTGTTATTTGAGCTTTGATCAGGTTTACTCTGTACAGTCCCAGAATGTTCTGGTGGACTAATGCTTGTATCTCGTTCATAGATCACAGTTTTGTGAAGAGATGGGCATCTCCAATGACATCTTCCTAAATGATGGGTCAAACCCTTCTGACTACAATAGCACTGAAGTGGAAGTCATTTTTAAAATGACCTCCTTAGTAGATATCAATGCAATTCTGTTAAGTTTTCCTCTTAACGCCTATGTGATATGGCTTATAGCGACAGGAACAGGGAATGGACTTGCAGCAGAGTTCTTCAGTCTCAACCTTGCTATCTGTGAGATCTTCATATGTGTGCAATCTGTCATAGCGCTGCTTGAGTACAAATGGGAAAATCTCTGGATAGCCGTGGAGTTTTTCGATGGACTCGCCATCACTGGTCGTCCTCTGTTTCAGTGTCTGATCTGTGTTGAGCGTTACCTGGCAGTGGTTCATCCTGTAACCTTTCTGAAGTACAAACCCCTCAGATATAGATTGATCTGCTCTGTTATTACTTGGGTAGCAGGATGTGTATCCTGTGTGGTCAATATGATGACTTTACTGTTGTTGCTCTGTAAGTTGAACGTTGCTTTTTTCTTTGCACAATTCTTCCTCTTCCTTTCCTTTCAGTTGTTCTGCTGTGTGGCTGTTCTCAGAGCTCTGAAGCAGTCAGGACCAGGAGAGAGAGGGAGAGAGGAAGAAAACCACATGAAGAGAAGAGCGTTTTATCTCATTCTAATAACTAATGTGACTTTGTTTGTCTTATATGCTCCTTATATTATTTTTGCAGCTCCACGGTTGATTTCAAAACATAATACTGATGAACTCGAGTCTATTAGTTATGTTTCTTTTGCTTTGACTAGTTTAGTGCAGCCTCTTCTCTTTCTCTACCGGGTTGGGAAGCTACCATTCATCAGATGTCAATAATTCTCTTTTAATTATCTCTGAAAAGTTTCTGTAATCCATCATTCACCAGTAATATATGTTCAAATAGATATTAATGAAAATTATGTCCTACATTGTAAAAAACAATTTGTTGAGTCAACTTAAAATAATTTGTTACCTGGCTGCCTTTAAAATTTTAAGTTCAGTCAACTCAAAAAAGGTTAGTCAACTTTAAATGTTAAGTTGTACTAAGTTGTACTAAGTGCGTTAATTTAACTTGAAATTTTAAGGCAGCTGTGTAACAAGACCAGCTTTTAAGTTTAACAGACCAAATTTTTAGTTTAGTCAACTTTAGTTTAGTTAACATTTCAAGTTGGCTAAACTTATTTGAGTTGACTGAACTTAAAATTTTAAGGCAGCAGCGTAACAAATTATTTGAAGTTGTTTTTTTTTTTACAGTGTAATCTTTATTACCCAAATTTAGAAAAAAAAAGCTATAGTTTAAAAAAAAGCAAAATGCTATAGAAATATTTGCAAGAACTTGTATATTTTGCAAAGGAGTAATGTTGCTTGTGTTTATTACGCAAATTTTACATTAAAACATATATAAGAACATAAAATAGCCATGTTTCTGAAGAGCAATGCAGTGTAAAAAGTGGTAACTTGCAATTGTTTTCTTGAAGAGCTACTTCTACCTGATTTAACCTGGTAAACTGTTTTTTGTTGGTAAAAACATTTGCATGTATTTTGACTGAGTGATGTTTAAAATAGTTTGGACTTGAATTAAATGTTTGTTTAGATGTCACTGTTTTTTAATGTAATGTTGCTTTCAAAAAGTTATTGCACATACAGTTAAAATATATATCTGCATATATTAATACTTATATATTTAATTAAATTGCATGATATATTTCGTCCTGATATGAACTTCCTCATTTTGTTACTACCTTAACAAGTTGTTTGCACTATTTTGTTCTCATAAGTTTGAGAGTGCAACGAGATCCACATGATCCATGTAGAATGTTGTTTTATTCATATTATTGTATTATCAAAGTAATTTCATAATAATTTAAGACTGCACTTTTAGTTGCTTACACCTTGAAACTTATATTAATAATGTTTTAAATCTGCAGAATACATATAAAACGTTCAAACTCACTCACATCTGTTGATTTAGTAGCTGATGTTGTTTTTGATGTAAACCCATGTGATTTAAGTATCTGTTTTCAATATTTTGAATGAGTCAGTTTGTATGGATTAAAGGTGGTTACTGAAAGCAGGTGGTTGTTATTTCGAGGTGTGCAGTGATTCTTATGACAGCGCTCCTGTTGTTTTCACAGCTGACAATGAAGGAAATATTTACATGCATTTGACATAGGTCACTCAGTTCAGGCTACACATTTATATTATTTATTTTTTTTGTGTTTCAAACAGTGTTGGAAACAAAGCTACGTATAAATTGATTCTGTATACAATGTAAGAGAACACATTCCATACAAATAAAATGTCAAGTAGTACATTTGCACATTAAAGTTTCAGAGCCCACCCCAGGTAAAGTTGTACAAGTTATGTCTTTATGTAACACATTAACTGAAAAGCCATACAATCTAGCTGTTTCGTATTTATTTATTTTTATATATTTATTTTTCGATGGTTTGTTTTGAACCACATGAAGTGTTGTCCCAGATAGCACACGTAAGTCTGCAAGATGTCTGTTAAAGATCACTTGATCTGGAATGCATCTGCTGTGTACAAACATCTGACAGACATCTGTAAGATGCCAGTTTTACATCCATTCTAAATCATAAACATTTTAAAGACATCTATTTGACATCTGTTAGGAAACGTCCTATAGATGTACTGCAGATGAGCAAACAATCTAAAAAATACGTCTTGCAGATGTAAATGCAGATGTCAAATAGACATCTCCGAGATATACGTGTGCTATCAGGGTATACCACAAAGACTAAAGTACCCAGATACCACATGTACGTCTGCAAGATCACTTGATCTGGAAAGCATCTGCTGTGTACAAACATCTGACAGACATCTGTAAGAAGTCAGTTTTATATACATTCTAAATCATTAATATCTTAAAGACATCTAATAGACGTCAATTTGACATCTGATAGGAAACGTCCTAGAGACATCCCAGATAGCACACGTATGTCTCCAAGATGTCTGTTAAAGATCACTTGATCTGGAAAGCATCTGCTGTGTTGAAGCAGTGGTTTTCAAACCGGTCCTGCGAGCACCCCCAACACTACATGTTTTCTGTGTCTCCCTCATCTATCACACCTGATTCAACTCTTCAGCTCATTAGTAGTGACAGCAAGACCTGAAATGGGTGTGTCAGATATGAGAGACCTACAAAACGTGCAGTGTTGGGGGTGCTTGCAGGACAGGTTTGAAAACCACTGTAGTGAGGAATTATTCACTAGGAGCTGTGATATATCACCTATTTTGGACAAATAAAAAATAGACATAGTCAGTCCCAATTAGTTTTTGATCTATGCTGCTATCAATCATGACATTTTCACTTGCTGTTATAGGATTCTTTATATTTGCATGCAGTTCTATGTGACAAATAATACATCCAGCATTGTAGATTCTGGCAAGTGAGCTGCACTGATCAACTTAGGAGACAGAGATTGTAGTTAATGCTGAAATAGTGGGAAGATTTGACATTATTCAGGTAAATTCAGTTTGACAAATCACAATTCTACCGTTAAGTCAACTTTGGAATAATCAAATTCTTATTATGCTGTCAAAGGTAGAGGTATAATATCTTACATTTTATTTTATCGTTGTATTTTATCACTATAGTTAAAAAAAATGCATAATTCTAAAAGGTTTTTTTTTTCTTTTTTTCACATAAACTGCCTTTGTGTAATTCCTGATTAATTATCCAGTACATGAACATTTAAATGCACTGTAAAATTTTTCTCCAGTTTTAACTTAAAAACTTAAGCAGCTGCCTTAAAATTTTAAGTTAAATTAACTTAAAAGTACAAGTCGAGTCCTTTCGAGTCCTTTCAACTCACTACAATAAAATAAGTTTACATGACTTGTACTTTTAAGTTGATTTAACTTATGAGTTGAAATGACTTGTACTTTTAAATTGATTTAACTTAAATTTTTAAGACAGCTGCTAAACTTAAGTTTTTAAGTTGAAATTAGTAAAAACTGTTTTACAGTGTGTTTATTCAATTACAGATAAGTTGACTCAATTTATTTATATTTAAAAATAAATTATGTCGACCAATCTTTTGGATGGCAGGTAACAAGAGAGTGAGACATAAATGGATATTTTATCCAAGTCAGACAGCTACTTCACAAACACCACCACATCATACGTGGACATTCAGACTGCCGGATGGATCCTCAGCCTCCTCATTGTGCTTCCTGAAAACGCTTATGTGATCTGGCTGATCGTCACAGGAGCTGGAAATGGAGTTGCATCAGAGTTCTTCAGCCTAAATCTGTCTGTTTGTGAGATTGTCCTCTGTCTGCAGTCTTTTTTGTCTCTAGTTAGCAGAGCTTTTCCAGATCTCTGGTATGTTGTGAGCTTTCTAACAGGGTTTTCCGTCACTGGCTGTCCTTTGTTTCAGTGTCTGATCTGTGGTGAGCGTTACCTGGCAGTGGTTCATCCTGTAACCTTTCTGAAATACAAACCTCTCAGATATAGAGTGATCTGCTCCGTTGTGGCCTGGATAATCATTCTTACGTCCTGTGTGTTTTCTTGTTTAGCTGTCATTGAATTTCAAATGTATTTGTTCATGTGGTGGTACTTGTGTCAGGCTCTGCTTACTTTTTCTATTATGTTTTTCTGCTGTGTGGCTGTTCTCAGAGCTCTGAAGCAGTCAGGACCAGGAGAGAGAAAGAAAGCAAGAGCAGAGGAAAACCACATGAAGAGAAGAGCATTTAATATCATTTTAAAGATTATAATGGTAATGCTTCTCATGTATGCTGCATATTTGTTGACAGGACTCAGCTATATTGTGACATATGAGCTTATTGCAGAAATCTGGTTTATTGGTCACGTGTGTTTTTTGCTGGGCAGTTTGGTTCAACCCCTCCTTTATCTCCAGAGGACTGGAAAATTACCTTTTTGTAAAGCTCCATAGTCCTTTGGCTTTCATCTATTTATATATGTTAATTTATATATGTTATGTAGTTGCTCTTTGTGGTTTAGGTTTAATACATTACTAAGGTGTGTTTTGTGCTTTGCTTACGAACCAATCAAGCTGATTTTTGGCTGAAATATCTATGATATTTGACAAATCATGTAAACTTTGGCTTGCTAGATTTATTTGTACCATACTGACTGTTGCTATTTCATTTATATATATATATGGACTGTATTTTATTTTCTCTTAAGTGTTATAAATACATAGTGACAGATCACTTCTACATGCCAGAATATCATAATGTATGTACCCTTAAACATGTTATTTATGAAATTTTACACAAAATCAATATTGTTTTGTATACACAATCAGCCAGTAAAAATGAACTTTGTACTTTATAAGTCAGTTGCTAAATAAAAATGGCTTAATCTGAAATGGCATTAATACCCTTAATATAATGTAGAATCGTTTAAAGTATCATTCACTCAGAAACACGTTTCTGTTCTTATTGTACTTTTTACAAAAACATTTTACAGTAAGGTCTCATTTGTTAACATTACTTGTATGTAACATTAATGTATTAGCTAAGATAAATTAATAATGAACAGCATATTTTTTACAGAAATAAAATGAATCATCTTTGTTAATGTTAGGTTTACATTTTTCATTGCCTGTGTTATTTCACATATATAACATTTGTTTAAAAATGCATTTGTAAATGTTGAAATTAACATGAACTAAGATTAATCAGTGCTGTAGAAGTATTGTTCATTGTTAGTTAATATTCACGTAGTTAAAGCAGCACTATTTAACTATAGCGGTTAATAAACAGAACTGCACGCATCCCGCGGAAGAACATTCTAACCGGAGCTACTTCTCTAAGTTTATGTCTATGGCAATTCACGCAGGTATGTTTTACTCCGCAGCGGTGACGACCCGACCAGGCTACAATAGTCCAAATATAAGCAATTATTATGTGTACCGTAGTAATTCGGGATAAGACAAAAACGCGGTTTGGAAGATGAATTTATGATGTACTCGCTCATTATATAAATTCTGCAAATTTTGAACACAGAAAAAGTTACATAGTGCTGCTTTAACTAAAGCGTTACCCATATTGTTTCATTTCCTGTGATAAAGGAGTGATATAGGGAGAACAACAGCACAACAAACTACATTTGCAGCAGTTGGAATAAATGACTAAATGACAAATGATTCAATTTCAGGGCAGAGATCATGGAACAATAGTCTAATAATGGAGCATAATAGTCATAATAATATAAAAAATAATCTTGTCCTAAACCTTAAATATGACTGCCAAGAAAAGAACAAAATTAATGTATGAAAATGTCATTAACCACAACATGTAGTTAAAATTATTAATGCATTTGTTTGCTTTTTTTCACATTACATTATGAAAATCAAAAAGGGTGTTTTGAAGACTGACCAGCGGTTACGACTGTTTTGATTAAACAATAAAATTGTGGGACATATCAAGGCTGTAGGCTTCTGATCTGGTGTATTGAAGACTGACCAGCAGTTATGACTGTTTTGATTAATCAATAAATCAAAACAAATCAAAAATGTGGGACAGATCAAGGCTGTAGGCTTCTGCCCATTTTAAAACCAATCATCATACCACATTATTTTACTTTTAATTTCCTAAAAGAGGCCCACAAGCTAAGATGTTTGATTATCCATGTAAAGTTGTTAAGCAGAGTGTCCCATTTGGGTTCTGCTGTATTTTTTGTGCATGTTACATGTTTAATGTTGCGTGTTAAATATGTAAATGTATTTGTGTCAAGTGTATGCATGAAGGAAATGGCCTGTACATTAAATAACCCATATCGAATGTGTTCAGTTTGGTTTAAATGTATTATTTCTACTTATTGTTTGCATATCTGATGTACTGTGTGATGGTGAGAATATAAGATCGTGCTTGAGTACTTGGCAGCTGTTAAATTCAAGCACTGAGACTGAGCATTCACTCTTCAGGTGACATTTTGACTCCTATTTAGTTCAATTCATTTTCTTTTATTGTGCTGAGGGATTAATAACAATACAATTGTTGTTATCAGATATATTATAGAGGTTATGGGGAGGTTAGATTGAAACAGTGTGCATGATTTTTACCCTCAGATTTGACCTTCAGTTGGTTGTGATTTAACTGATGTAATTTAAATCTGACCGCTAACCTAACCATCACCTGTTTGGTATTTGAACTTCTCTCTTTAGATCACAACTGCAGTCGTTGTCGTTCGTTTATTTGGAGTGAAAAGAAGAGGATGAGATGAATAACTCTGTGAACATCACACATGAGGCATCCCACAACCTCACAACATCTGTATCTGATGAAACAAGGATCTTCGAACTCTGTGTTTTATGCTTCAATTTCATGGTTGGTTTTCCTACACACTCCTATGTGATCTGGCTCATCATCACAGGAACAGGAAGTGGAGCTCCATCAGACTTGTTCATCCTCAGTCTCTCTGTTTGTGGGCTCTTTTACTCTGTGAAGTGTTTGCTCTTTTTTTTTACAAAATGGTTTCTGTTGCCAAGCCTACAAGCATTATGCCAGTTTTTGTTAGGAGTTGTTATCACTGGTTCTCCTCTATTTCAATGTCTGATGTGTGCTGAGCGTTACCTGGCGGTGGTTCATCCCGTAACCTTTCTTAGGTACAAACCTCTCAGATATAGAGTGATCTGTTGCACTGCGGCCTGGATCATTATACTTGGATCCTGCTTCATCTCCATGTTCAGTTTTCTCTTATTTACCGTTTTTACATATATGTGGTTCCTCTCGCTGCAATTTCTGTTCTTCCTCTCTATCCAGTTGTTCTACTGTGCGGCTGTTCTCAGAGCTCTGAAGCAGTCAGGACCGGGAGAGAGAGGGAGAGAGAGAGAGGAGGAAAACCACATGAAGAGAAAAGCGTTTTATCTCATTCGAGTAATTACTGTGAACACGGTTATCACATATGTTCCATTTACCGTAACAGGACTGCTAATTGCCGTGACAAAGCAGAATTTTCAGATTCTCTTCTCATTTAGTTTTATTTGTTTTACGCTGACTAATTTAGTAACACCATTTCTTTTTCTGCACCGAATTGGAAAACTCTCCTGCCTCCGCATTTGCAACATAATGAGTTAATTATTTCTTCATGGATAGTGACTTAGAAAATCACCATTATGTCGGTAGCCACAACCTGTAGTTAAATTTGTTCAGTGCTGTAGGAAAATAGCAGCCCCTCTTGTTTATTTATTGGTTAACAATTTTAAAAATGCATTTGTGTGTAAGATATGCTTCAATTCACATGGACTACATTTAAAATTGAAAAGGACGTTTGAAGACTGACCACACTTATGTCTGTTTTAAGAATTTAGGTGAAAAGTTTTCTAAACATTTCAAAACAATGTTTTAATAGCTGTGCAACAAAGATAGCTGTTGGAATCGATCAGAAGTGTGTTAAAACTAAGTAAAAAACCTTCTGTTCCTTTTATAGTTTCAGTATAGCAAATATACCTTGTATAATTCATATATATATATATATATATACTTCATAATTCATGTATAATTAATTTTGTATTATTTTTAATCACAATCTTTCTTCAGAATAAAGCTTATGTATAATTCATCTCAGTAAGTCAGTTGATTTGAATATATGCACTAAAAAGAGTTGTTGCATTAAAAAAAAAGATTTTCTCAGATTTTCTAAAGGTTTTCTCCGCTTTTTGTTGAAAATGTTGCTTTTTATGAAACATTCAAGTGTTAATTAACAAAATGAATAAAATAAAACTTAAATAGATAAATAAATTAGGTCTGTCAAACAATTAATCGCGATTAATCGCATACAATCGCATGTATATTTAAATACACACAAATTAATGTATATATTTAAGAGAAATATGCTGTTTATGTACAAAATATTTTCTTTATATATAATATAAATTCTATAATATTATACTAAATACATATACTTGTAAATATTCCTTAAATATATACATGAATGTGTTTGTATTTATATATACATAATATTTACTCACAGTACACACAAACAGTCAGACTTTTATTTTGTATGGAATTAATCATTTGATTAATCATTTGACCCTAAAATAAATAGAATAAAACTTTTTTGTTTATTTTTTGTTTTGTTTAAAAGCAGGGCCTCTGTTATATTGTATTTTTTACAAAAAAAAAAAAAAAAAAAAAAAAACACTGGTGGGGAAAGAGTTAAGGTCTCTTATGTTATTTACTTGAAGGAGTAGTTCACTTTCAGAACAAAAAATTAACTGATAATGTACTCACCCTTTATCATCCAAGATGTTCTTGTCTTTTTTTCTTCAGTTGTAAAGAAACAGTTTTTTTGAGGAAAACATTTCAGCACCTCTCTCCATAACATGGACTTCTATGGTGCCCTCGGGTTTGAACTTCCAAATTGTAGTTTAAATGCAGCTTCAAATGGCTCTAAATGATCCCAGCCGAGAAAGAAGGGTCTTATCTAGCAAAACGGTAGTGAAAATGTATAAACTATATACTTTTTTTTTACCTCAAACACTCATCTTGTCTTGGTCTGCCTGAACTCTGTGTTTTCTGGTTCATGACAGTTGGGGTATGTTGAAAAACTCCCATCTCATTTTCTCCTCCAACTTCAAAATCGTCCTACATCGCTGCAGAATTTCGTCCCAGGGCTTACAAAGTGAACATTCAAAGAAGGTCAAATGCCCTTTACAAATAAAAGGTAAAACAGCGATGTAGGACGATTTTGAAGTTGGAGGAGAAAATGAGATGGGAGTTTTTAGACGTACCCTAACTGTCTTGAACCGGAAAACACAGAGTTCACGCAGACCTAGACAAGACACGTGTTTGAGGTTAAAAAGTGTATGTAATTTTTTTTTTTTTTAATACAACCAATCGTTTCACTAGATAAGACCCTTCTTCCTTGTCTAGGATCATTTAGAGCCCTTTGAAGCTGCATTTAAACTGCATTTTGGAAGTTCAAACACACCTTAGAAGACCATTATATGGAGAGAAATCCTGAAATGTT
>JAHKKF010398672.1:0-22715 GCA_019740295.1 Labeo calbasu | reverse complement strand
GTAAGCAGGTATGACCTGCAATATTCTAGATACATGTATATTTAGTAAAGAGCCATACAGGTACCTAGTGGGTAAACCATGGCATTACAAATGAAAATTATTTTTTTTCCCAACCACAAATTGACTCTAAATGGCCTCTTTGCATTGGAATTTATAATATAAGTAATAGAAATATAAAATAATATATATATTTTTAAGTCATTAATGGACCTTAATTATTGGACAAATAGTATTTAGTACTAAATGATCTCTTTAAAATATTACAGATTATTGAACTAAAATATAGAACATTTATTTAACTAAAAATAAATTAAATAGTTAAGCTGTATGGTCACATTATAAGTAAGCAATACCTGAGGGTTAAATACAAGAACATCATATTAACCCTTACGAAAATTAACAATGGTTTTATTATAGTAAAAGTGTAGTAATCATGTTATTTTGGTGCATTGATTACCATTTGTATAACCATAGTTTTACTACAAATACCACGGTTAAACTATGGTTAGTGTAGCAAGACCATGGTTCATTTGTGGTTACCATGGTTTAACTATAGTTTTATTTGTAGTAAAACCATGTTCAATTTTCGTAAGGGTCGCCTCTCCATCACTCTCCAGAATAAAATTATACTGTACATGTTATCGGCGTAAAAATCAATGCATAATATGCTGTAATGTTTACCAAAAATCGCTGCAAATAGCTGTACAGTGAAGCTGTCGTCTCTATCCTACTTAAACACATTCAAATGTACTGTCGACGTTGGTTTGTTTGTAGAGCTCCGTGAATCACGTGACCACGTGGCGGCGACACCGGCGAGATCAAAGCTTGTCACAGCTCTGGCCTTAACAGAAGCGCTACATTTTACGATTTACGCCCCATTAAGTGCGCCAAAACGGTATTTATCGTTTCACTTTAGTATTAAAACTTGCAACATTTGAAAGCTGAAACTTTTTTTAAAAAGTTGCCAATTTGGTGTGAGATTTACATGGGCAGAGTGAGAGCGTGACACAGAGCCTGAAAGCGTGTCTCACGCCAAATGCGTGAGAGTTGGCAACCCAGATATATATTTATGGCTTAATTGCATACAGACTCTTATTGCATTGTCACCTACAATTTGTTTCTCAGATTGATGGACATTGCCAAGGAAATGACAAGAGAATCTCTACCAATCAAATGTTTGGAAGCCGTTATCCTCGGAATGTATCCTTCACTTTGAACTTTACTAAAATCTGGACTGAAAATATTAAGTTTTCTTTTCAGACCTTTGTGCATGTGAAAAATTCAACAGTTGCTCTCACACATGAGTTGTGTTTGTGACTGGTTCAATCTAGTTTTGAACAGCTGCTTCAGATTGTGCCGTTCAAAAACAATCTGGACTGAAAAGTGCTGCTTAGACTGTTCAGATCAGACAGAAAAGATAAAAATGATTTTTTGGATTTGGTAGAATCTCAAACCAGCTGCTCTTGTTTATTACTGCAGAACGCCCAGCAAGTAATGCATTGCAATTATCTAGACTTGCAGAATGTTCACCTTTTTTCATTTGGGCAGTAATGTTTTTGTTTTGTCATACAAAATACACTTAACTAAATTATATACAAAATATACAGTAAATTTCAAGCTGTCATCAGCTTAACAATGGAAGCCCCATAAAGTCTCTTATAGGCAGCATGTACAATGAAAACGACAGAGGACCTAATACAGAGACTTGTGGCACTCCATACTTCATTTGTAATACACAAAGTGGTAGCAATCAGACAATCATCTACAAATGCGAATATAGATATTATAAAATCTGATCTAATCTGTGGCATTGATGGAGGATTTAACATGGGTCTGTAATTAACTTGTGTTACTGGGTGCTCAAAACAAATTCACAATCCAGTTTAGTTTTTCTAAACCTTCTAAACATTTTAGTGACAGAAAGAGGGATGTAGACAACAAGGGGATTTCTTGGGTGTTCTGGAGATGTCCAGAATTAAGGTCTTAGACAGATTTGTACGGATTATTGACTGCTGGGTCCAGAAAAGTGCTCTGTCAGACAGGCTTGAATGAAACTGGCAGAACAAGACTGTTGTTGGAAAGGCATCAGCCGAAAAAGGCATTTGCTTCCAAGATAGAGCAAATGATTACATTTTAATGGAAGTGTTGCTTTAAAAGAACGTGCTGGTGAATCGTACGAAATAAGACCAGAAACACATATTAAGAAAGTAATTGAGACAATTTCTTTAGTTTCGCTAAGAAATCAAGGCATCAGTTTTTTCATCTTTTAAGGTCATGATGTTTCAATGGCTGTAGCGACAGAGTTTTTCTTCCACATTAAGTAAGACAGGACTTTTTGGCATCAGTTGTTGATCGGATATTGGATATTTAAAAAATGGAGACAAAGCTCAAAGCAAACTTGCGGTTACGGCATTTTGATTAAAAATTAGGAGGTCATGACTTTTTTTTGGATGAATCTTTCACATTAAGATCTGTTGAATACATTACCACTGACTCCCTTAACACAGCCGGCCCGTCAGTTACCTCACCAACAGCATGCCGACCGTCGAGCGGTTTCCACTCAGCTTTAAAACGCAGTTCTCAGGGAGTCATTTCCGTCACATCGTGCTAGGCGTCCACAGCGGCGGCCGCTTCGGTGCTTTGGGCATCAGCCGCCGCGAGGACCTCATGTACAAACCGCTGGAGTACAAAACGCTCACCGACCTCCTGCAGGAGTTCCAGGTGGCCTATCGGAGATACTGGCACACGCTGTGCAAGGTCAAGATCGGTCATTACGTGTCGCACGACCCTCACAGCGTGGAGCAGATCGAGTGGAAGCATTCGGTGCTGGACGTGGACAAACTATCCAAAGAAGAGCTGAGGAAAGAGTTAGAGAGACACACTCGGGACATGAGGTTGAAGGTACGAATGATACGCCTACGGTTAAATCATATTACTGCGGACGGTATCAAAATGTGTGTTCGTGGCTACTCAGAAACTGAAGTGCTTTCCGCGATTTTTCTTAAGGAATAGCTCTCAGAAAATCTGCCTGACCAGTACCAGAGAAATTTGGTGCAGAAATAACATGCTTTTAGCTAATGGAAAGCTGAGGCATGCATTTCTGCATCAGATGTAATCACAATAATGATTACTTCCAAACAGGTGTCCCAAATCACCCCTTTAAGGCTGTCTTGCCAGTTAGTACCTAAAAAAACAGTTGAGAAGAAGATTAGACGTTAGACTTGTCATTCTACGTTTAAAATAAATGTTGGGTAAATACAAAATGGACCTAATACAGAGCCTTGTGGCACTCCAGACTCATTTTGTGTTACATTTGACTTTTCCTCTACTAAACAAAGTGGTAGGCGATCAGACATCTTAATGCTTGTCCACAAATGCTAATGTAATTCTGATCTGTCCATGAAAATGCCATATTTGGTGTCAAAGGCAGCACTATAATCAAATAGTACTAGACGAGAGGTGAAAATAAAACACTTGTTTTAGTGATATCTGTAAGATGGCATGAACATTTTACATTAATGGTTCATCTGGTGTCAGTCCACCTTTTTCCAAACACAACCAGGACACTCCACTACCATTATGTTTGTAGCCATATTTTTGCTCCCATTCTGGACACTGTGATCTAGAGCCTCTTTGAAAAATGTGTCATTTAACATTTACAGTTTTCCATGTAGCAGATGCTTTTTTCCAAGGTGACTTGCATTGCATTTAAAACACACATTTTTATCAGTGATTTGGACTATTTCTATTCAAACGTACGGACAAACAAATACATCATAGCGTGCATACATTGTCTGGTCATGTAATCTAAACTCCAGATTTACAAGATCAGAGTTCTTTATTATTGTGAAGTTGCTTAAAGTAGGTGTCTAAAACATCATCATTTTGTATAAAAATCAATGAGTCTCAAATCTGATCATCAGGATCTTTTGAGGGATGTTTGCTCCTCAGTGGAGGAGTGATCTTCACAAGCCTCCAAAACATCTCACATCTTTTGAGGAACGTTTATTTGTTCATCTGTCAATCATCATTGGATTGCACTGCGTTATATGTTTACATTGCACTGATATTTACATCGTTTTATGTCAGTATGTGCTATACTGTTAGAAAGATCTCACTGATTTACATTACAAGCATAAGAATTTCATATTTTAGCTCAGATTGGGCCTCTGAATTGTTTATTTTTAATCAATATTCCATATGAGCCATGATAGATCAGATATGATACTCAATTAAAAACATATGCAAACATGTTGTAACCGTCCCATTTAAATACAAAGAAAAAAAGTAGTTGACTGAGCTCTGTGTTTCAGATTGGTAAAGCTGCTCCTTCATCACCATCTAAAGACAGGAAAAAGGATATGGGATCTCCTCTGAGGAACCCAGGCAGCCCGATGCGCAAGAACAGCCAAAGCGACAGACGGTACTTACAGATCATTCGTAACACTGTAACTACAGTTACAGCACAACATCTGACCAATAGGTGGTGCTGTTTTCACAGGTCGTCAGTGGAGAAGCGGTCCGGGTCGGCGGGATCCGCGGCTGATGTGAACGGATACCAGATCAGGGTGTGAGAGATTCACGAGACAAAGACTGAAACACAGCTGTGTGTTCACTTGGAAACGTACAGTATTGTGCTACACAGGGAATGTGCTCACTTATAAGGGTAGACATGAACACCTCCTCAAATCACTCATTTAGTAGAATAGCCACTTTATAAACAATGCATCATATTTATATTCATTTCAGTTATGCCTGAGCTGTTCATTGTGCCGTGGGCAATTTTTCATATTTAACCTGTAAATACGGTGCAAGTTAACCTTTAACTGTACTAGTCACTGATGTAGAGGATAGTCTGTAGTCCATTTATCGTGCCTTTGATCAGTTTTTGTGCTGCAGGAATGATTTTGTAGCTCAGTATTTTTGCCTCGTTTTCCAGTACAATCTAAATATGTCCAAATCAAGATACTTTTGTCTTTAGAAGCAAAACAACTTCATTTTGAGTCTTATTTTCTGAAAAATATATCAAAATGAATTTTTCCATGTTTTAGTAAAAACTTAATTCTGATACATTTCTCAAAAATCAAGCCTCTGTATGCTCATTTTGCTTCTTAAGGACATGTAGATCATATTAATGGAAAACAAAAAAAGTAAGAAAGTAAGATAAAAAGTAGTTTTTTTTTGTTGTTTTTTTCTGAGCTTACTGATAAATATTTGTTCTTACGCATAAACATTTAAAGGAGAAGTCCACTTCCCGAACAACAATTTATAAATAATGTACTCACCCCCTTGTCATCCAAGATGTTCATGTCTTTCTGTCTTCAGTCGTGAAGAAATTGTTTTTTGAGGAAAACATTTCTGCATTTTTCTTCATATAATGGACTTCATTGGTCCCCTGAGTTTGAACTTTCAAAATGTAGTTTAAATGCGGCTTCAAAGGCTCTAAACGATTCCAGCTGAGGAAGAAGGGTCTTATCTAGCGAAACGCTTTCTTAGTCTTTGCGCGTTCGCTTTGTAAACACTGGGTCTGTAGTTCTGCTTGACCTCTCGACATGATTCAATAGCGTCGTGTACGTGCATCCCAGAACTAGTGCTACATGAGCTTTTGTGCTTAAAAAGTTTCAAACTTTTTTTAAGCTTTTAAAAGTTTTCCCAAAAAAAAAATGACAGATCGTTTTGCTAGATAAGACCCTTCTTCCTCAGCTGGGATCATTTAGAGCCCTTTGAAGCCGCATTTAAACTACATTTTGGAAGTTCAAACGCGGGGCACCAATGAACTCCATTATATGAAGAAAAATCCTGAAACGTTTTCCTCAAGAAACATAATTTCTTCACGTCTGAAGAAAGAAAGACATGAACATCTTGGATGACAAGGGGGTGAGTACATTATCTGTAAATTGTTGTTCTGGAAGTGGGTTTCTCCTTTAATTTTGATGCATTTTTTGAAAAAAGGAGACAATGTCATTTAGCCTCTAGAAAGTTTGTATGTTGATATATGAATGTTTAGACATTTGTATTGGGAAAACAAGACAAAAATACTAAAAACAAAACAAAAAAAATCTTTTTGCAGTGTTGTTATAAAGTCAGTGATAATACAAGCAGTTCATCCTCCCCGACACACTCTTTGCACTTAGCGACACTTACAGTATTAAACTTTTCTTCAGTCGTCGGGTTTGACCAGCGATTTGAATCTGAACTCCAACAGAGCAAATATTTGGCTTTGAAAGTGCTTGTGTTTGACTCTCTGGTGAATGTGTCTGGTGTTCCTGATGGTTCAGTACTCATCATGATATTAAAATGACTTGCTAGCGTATGAAAATGAATGATGTAGATCAGTATACAGGGTTCAGTATTTATGAATGCAGCCTTTGCCCCTGTTGGGTTTTTAGATAGTATTTTTGAACTCTTGAAAGACTGGATGCTCAATTACACATGTCCGAGTTTTTAGTCAACATGAAATTGACTATTCACTTTCTTAATTCATGTTCCTGCTCTTATCAGGAATGATTCATCAGTGCACAACATGCTACAGAAATAAATGTTTGTTTTCATAATCTTTCATCAAAATTTAACTTGATGCTCCTTTTCCATCAGTCCCTTTTATTGATCATCCACCTGTCCTGCACTGATTTTGTGTATTGAACACGTCATAAGGTGTTGTGAGCATCATTTCACGTTGACTTGAGGAGTAGCGTGATGTAGACGTGCTGTTTGGGCGACAGTCTGTTTGATTAGATGATGTTCTCCTACAGTAGACACTGAACAGTAAAATGCACACACACACACACACTAAAGCCAAACGTGCTTGTTGTGCAACACAATGTGCACTGGTGTGATTCAGATGCGTGCAGGAGACACTGACGCTGGTGCTGTTAAATGCTCTTCATCAGAACAGCATCCTGCCACTTGATTAACCGACTCTGTTTGTGATTAACAGATGTTGTGTTTGTTAATTTTTCACTTTGACATCACAGCACTGAATGTCATTCATTCACTAGCTCTTTTCTGACACTTGAAACTCAAATGTAAAATAAATTGCCTATAATTTTTTTTTGTCAATGATGTTGCTGTTGTGTGTTGTTTTACTCATAATACTCCAACATACAAAATATTATATACTGTATAAATCACAAAAAAGTAAATAACAAAAAAATGACAGTAGCAAAAGTAATGAAAAGTAAGAACATCTTATGTGTTTAGTTGCTGATGTCAAAGCTCAGACAGATGAAAAGATTGTGTCGCACGATAGCTGATTGACATGAGCGTCTTACCTCAGACCCGCCCAGCTGTAATAGTTACAGCTGTAACTAACATAGTGGTCGTCATTTACTCCCGACATCTGAGCCGCTGAAGATGCCGTGGATTACGTTTGTTTGTTTCCCAATCTACATAAATGCGTCTAATCATTCGTGATCCAGCTTCACCCACAGCAGAAGTGAGTATAAGGGTTTTTTATGACCCTCTGCAATCGCCTTTCCTAATAACATGCTAGTTAGCAAGTTTCGTGGCTAAACGCGTTAAATGTGGCTAAAGTAAACAATCTCTCAGAGCACAGCTCACCCAGAGAGGGGCGGGGCAGGCAGAGCTCATTTGCATTTAAAGGACCAATCCATCAGAATGGGTTGATTTTTACAAAACTGATTTTGACAAGGTAAAAAGGGTGTTGTTTTACACTACCATTGAGAACTTTCAACCAAAGTATATTATAGACTTTTCATTAAGACCCTAAACAATCATATCAACTTGTGAAAATGGGCATCCGATGACCCCTTTAAAAACATAGCTGTTTATTCTTAGTTCATGTCAGTTCAGGTTCATTAAATAATATTAAGAGATACAACTTTTGATTTTAATATATTTAAAATACTTTAAAATATATTAAAGATTAGTTGTAACGTAGTTAACCAATGTTAACAAATAGAACCTTATTGTATACTTTCACCAATAATTAAGTTCTTGAATTTTATTATAATATTTTTTGCTCCAGCATTTTGGGGGAATTTCAATGAATTTTGGCAGTGTTTTTGCTCCAGCCGAAGGAGATAAACATGGTTTGTGCTGTGAACTACTTTGACCTTCTCCAAACCTCATTTCACTGAGACTGAAGAAAAAGCAATTGTTTTCTTTATTTTCATTAACGTACTGTAACGTTTTTCAATAGAATGACCACAAAATATCAAGCACACATGATGCGAATGTACAAACCCCTCATCTATTTTCAACAGAACACGTTCAGACTCTACAGAATGAATGGTTGTCATTAGATCACGAGCGTGTGTCTGATTCTGACCTTCAATAACAGCATCATGTGATTGTGGAGACACTGGCTGCCATCTTCATTTTCTTCTGCTTTTCTTCCTTTTGTGTGTTCAGTTAGCAAAAACAACAGCAGCGCATGTAGTTATTTATTTTTCTCTGTTCAAATTATAAACTCAAAACCAAAAGAAAAGAAACAGAAAACTCTATCATAAATGCATGCGATTGCATTCCGATGAAATGATCAGGAACATGTCAACCGTAAATGGCAGGTCGTATTTCCTCGCATCAAACATCACGCTGGAGAATATTTCACACGCAAACACCCCTTCTGTTACCGAACAGAAAACTAAATACTCGTCTGACCAAAAAAAAACATATTTTTCTTTTACAATCTAATTATAAGGCCATGAAAATGATAAAGTCAAGCCATCCTTACATTAGTCAAATGTTAGGGTCAGACAGGAGGAAGCTGAAGCTTGACGATCAGACTGAGATGATCAGAGGGGAACGTTTCGTTAGGAAGTCCTCGCAGAGACCACAGATCAGCCTCCGACAGCAGAGACAAGCGACCCAGCAGCTTCAAACCGCCAGAACTCCCTATCGACACAACACAGCAGGACATTACTGAACCTTCAGACTAAATATATCCTTGTTGAGTATCATATTTGATCCATCAGGCTTTTATGGAGGAATATGGAGGAAAAAAAGACATCAATTTCAAACTGAGCAAAAATATGCCGACTGGTGTCGGTGCTGATATTTATATAATGAAATTCTACTTCTTCTAATGTAAATCAATGAGATCTGTCTAACAGTACAGCACAGGGGTCGGCATGAAGTGCCATTTTTAGTTTTTCTGGTAAACCGTTGTGCCAAGATGAGATCGGCATTTTAAGGCACACTGCAGATATTCGCTGCATTTAATCTGATGTGAGAGAACAGCTGATCTAGATACAAGACCTCACCTTCAGCTGCAGCGGAGCCGGTCCTGCAGGTGGAGTAGAAGATGTGGTCGACCATCGCCCCTCCCTCTGAGTTCAGAGTGCTGACCACAGCCGTGTGCGTGTCGGACTGAACGGTACCGTACGCTGATGTCAGGTTCAGCGTGTGACGTAACGTGTGTCCGAACCTGCCAAACACCAGCAAATTTCATGTAAGAAACCACACGTGACTGACTCTTCAGAACCGCTGCTGCAGGACACTCAGTCACACAGCAGTCTCTACAGTTTCTCCACAAACATTTATCACAGTGAGAATTTCTGAGCCTTGACGCAAATGAACCGGATATAGAAACTACCTGAAGTATTTAAAATAATAAAAAAACAAAGCTACAAAAACTGTTTACTTCAAATGTAAATGAGTAACTGCTTCAAAAATGATGTATAAAACAAATTTCCATAATACTAGATGTATAAAAATTAATATAGATTATAATTCATGTCAAAATATTCACATAGAAACACAATCAACTCCATCACATCATTCACTATGCTTCAAGGGAAAAGAAAGTTCTCTGTTTGACGGACCAGGATTATGGTTAGTGTAGTTCTTCAATGACTAGCAAGACTTTTTTTGTGTATGTTAAACCTGAACACCAGCTAACTGTAACTCACCTTGCACTGAACATTTCCATGTCTTCTGGATCTATAAAAAAGACAGCATATTTCATTAATATATTTCAGGAAGCACATGTGACACATGCAGAGGTCTGTGTAGGATTCAGCCATTTGCAAGATCTCAATTTGTAAAATAATATTCACACTAAAGGCTTAGCAACTAATAGTTTGTTGCTAACTCAGTACTTGTTCCACCATTTTCTCTTAAAACAGACTGCATCTATTTGAATACATTATTTTATCATAAAATAACATACTAGGGGCCAGATTTACTTGCACCAGCGCAAACCGTCTTTTGGCATTATGCAAAAGTGCTCATCAAATTACAGGTATTTGCACCATTATTAAACGCCCAAAAAAAAGCATGTCTTAAAACAGGTAGAAAATGAGATGTCGCGTCTGTGTTCTTTAATGTGCGCATTGTAAGTAAATCACATGCAGATTTTTCTCCTCCCATTGGCGCTTTTATGGAATTGCGCTCTAACGCTAATTTGCCCGGTTTAGTAAATCTGGCCGTAGGGATTTGACATGTAAATAATATTTTTAAAAAGCTATTTGAAATTAGGAGCAATAAATACATACTGAGCAACATAAGCAATGACCTTTATTTATTATGATTGATTTTATTTTGCAATGCGCACAGGTGTGTTTGAATTTGTGAGTGAATATCATCATATCTGTCTCAAAGATTTCAAAGTCTGTCAGGTAAAACACAAGCTGATGTAATTCAATCAATCTGTTGGTTGATCCCAACCATTACTCCTGCTCAGAGATTTATATCTAATTTACTGTAATTTCCATTACGCAAGTCATGTTTTTTTATCATCTGAATTGCGTTGCAATTTATATTCCAATGTGACTTATATGATGCAATTACAGTCAAGCACTCAAAACATATGCAAAGTGGACACATTTGGATTTGTGCTGAATGACAGAGATACATGAGCACAAGTTTTTTTGAAAAAGCGCATTTCACACATAACAGCACTTTCACTTCAAATACATTTGTTTAGGTTTGGTGTTTCTAATAAATCTAGTTTACAATGAATACCACTATAATTTATGTTTGCTTTGTATTTTTCATTCACCTGTTTATAGTGTTCATAATGTTTGTAAATGTTCTGTTTACTTGTATGATTTCTCAATGTAATAACAAAATGTGACTTATACACTGATACGACTCGCCTGTTTTTTTCTCTCAGCAATGTCATTTTGACCTGCCAGGTCTTAAGAACTAGTCTAACCAACTAACAGTTAATCAAGGATTAATGAGTCTTATTTTTCTACATTAAATTAGGCTAATCTACATTTTTATATCACCAACTTAAAAAGTTATGACCAGTCTTACAGAAAAAAAATGAGATGACTAACTTGTAAGACTAGTCTAAGCATTTATGTAACCAGCCACCGGTGTGACCCGTTAAGTGACAAGAATTATTTTTTTGGAAAACACGGCATGCATAGATTAAGTTTCAACTAAGGTTAATCGTGCAATACTCAAATAGTTAGTAGTGTGTAAACTGTAAATTTAAAATAAAACTAGGTTTAGCATCAAAAGTCATGCACAGCTGGTGCACCAGACATGAGGAGAGTGAATTTATCACCTGGTGTTTTGTCAGTGACTCCTGGTATGAGCTGCAGATCAGCGGGCCGCACAAGCGCCGCCGGACAGTATCGCAGCTGACACAGAAACTCAGCGCTGTACTGCCGATTGTCTACGGCAAACACACAGTTACGAGCAAAAATTAAACACATGCATGCTGGGAATCCAAAGCGATGAGTGAAATGTTGAGCTGGCGCTGACCTGAAGCTGCGGTCTGTGTGTTAGTCCTATACTGACAGCCGTCACTGATGCCGAGGCTGCTGGGCCACAACGGGGCGAAAAGTCTTGTGTGATGGACTTTATACGACAAATCTTCCTGACCTGAAACCTGCAAGAGCACACGACCCATTCACGACACAATCCAAATACAACACCAAGACTGGAAAAACCAAAATGTGGGACCGGTGCCCTGCTGTCGTATAAGACGGGTCACTCACCATCCAGGCAGGTAACCCGTGGTAGTAGAGCTGTCCGGTGGTGATGAAATTCCACAGAGGGCTGTTGGGTAAAGCGTTAAAGTCCCCACATAAAACCACCTCGCAGCGTCTTCCTTCACTCCTGCATTTCTTGATCATGACGTCGATCTCTGCGAACACAATGGCCAGCTGGGCGAGTTTCACATCTCCTCTCCTGGGGTTGAACAGCAGGTGTGTGTTGGCTACACATATGGGGCTGAACGCTTCATTCTGCCCTGTCGTCGGCTGAAGGAGTAGCACAATGCCCACGTTGTCACGATCCAGCAGCTCACAGTCCGATCGGCAAAACTCCAGCAGGTTGACGGAAAGCTGGGTAAAGCGGTTGCTGTGATAACACACCGCACAGCCGTCTGTTTTAGTGCCTGTGCGCCGTTTATAGATGCAGGTGTAACCTGATTAAAAAAGTTTAATTGTTTTAAACAGGAAACAAGATCTGAACATGCAAATTCACAACTTGCCACGAGTCTGACCGATTTCGACATATAAACGAAGCTCTCAAATCTCATTTCCAGTCATGCACATTAAAACTTGCATTTGGATTTGATGACTTAATTTTGCAAATGACAATATTCTGGCAAACAGGCTCTTCAAACAAAATTAAGATGATGTCTGAACTGTTGGACCCCTTTCATACTGCATTTGGAAGCTATATAAATCAGGCAGCTGTTTTTATAATCACTTCCTCACCCATGTCAGTCAGGACAGGATAGATCTGCTCTAGGAAGTGATTTTCTTGAACTTCCTGTAGACAAATAATCTGAACAAAAGAGGACATAATGATATTAGAATCAACAGCAGTTATAATTCTAGGTTTTGGGTTGTGTGTGGCCTTACATCAGGTTCCCAGATCTGCAGCTCCTTCAGGATGGTCCAGAGCCGCTGGTCCCACACTAACACTTCCTCCGGACAGTGTGTGTACAGTTGTGGATTCGCTTCTAGCAGATCCTGAGCCAAGATGTTGTAAGACATGATGGTGAAGTCAAACACATCAGCTGTGTCAGCACAGGGGCCAGTGTGGGTTTCACTAAGGTCGTCCCACACCCGCCACATCACTTTGACATAGAAAAAAAATGACTTTAATGGAAGACTGGGCAGACAAAACAATTACATAACATCTGATGTCTATGTTTAACTTACATTTCCAGTCAGACATTTGCAAACATCTCATCTTTGAATACAGTAAAAACACTAACATTATAAAATGTTATTACAATTTAACATTACTGTTGCCTGTTGCCTTTCTGCTCACTTCAATGTTGTGTAGGACAGACAATAGGGGTCGCTCTTGGGAGCCCTATACCACAAATTACAACCGCAGAGGTGAAACTAGCCGTGGAGAAGATGAAAAGCAGTAGGCAGACTGGCCCTGATGATATACCGGCTAAGGTCTGGAAGATCCTTGGTGATCGTGGAGCATCAGTCCTTGCCGACTTCTTCCACCGCATCGTAGCTAAGAACAAGCCTCCCCACGTCTGGACAACTTGTACAAGTGTACAAGTGTGGTCCAACCCCCAGCCGGAATTTTACCACCCTTTGACATCACGGTCAGTGTAGAATAAGGGTCAGCTCTCCCACCCCTGCTGTTCATCCTCTGCATGGATACGGTGATGGCCGATATCCAAAGACCACAACCCTGGACACTCCTCCATGCTGATGATGTTGCTCTAGCAGATTCAAGTGAAAAGGATCTTGAGGATCAAGTACAGAAATGGTATGACCGGCTAAGCGAAAACGGGACAAAATCAATATTGCAAAGACGGAGTACCTCGAATGTGGCCCTCAAACCGATGGCACTATACAAGACCACTGCCCATTTTAAATACCTCAGGTCCTTGGTCACCTTGGACGGAGACACCATCTTCGATGTCCGAGCAAGAATTTACACAGCGTGAATGAAGTGGAGACAGGTCACTGGGGTCCTATGCGATAACTCTCCATGACCACATAATGAACAAAAACTGACAGGGCTCAACGCTAAGGACTTTTTCAAATTCAAATTTTTACTTGCCCAGTCAAAATTTTCACTATTTTCAAATATTAAATAGTTCCTGTTATCGTTTTTGACCCATGTTATCTTTTATTTTAATGAATAAGCTTATATGACATCAAAATTTTACATACCAGTTAAATTGTACAATTCTCGATTTCAATTTAGATTTCACAGCAAAACCTATTAGCCTAATATACAGTTCAAACATTATTTGTTCGTTCAAAAATGATTTTATCATTATTATTTTATTACAAATGAAATGATAATTTAGGGAAAAACAGCAGACGGACTGAATGAACGCAAATTCAGTCTCTGCCAGCAGGTGGCACTTATGGAGTAATGATACAGCGTTTCCTTGGTTACCGCTGTAAACAAAGCAGTGGCGTGCTTATGAACGCAACTTTAAATGCATTATACAGAGGCAAATGAAAGAAAACGCCAAATAAGATACATTCATATAAACGCCGTTTCAATATTTAGGATAATATTTACAATATTTCGCGCATTGTGCACTGTGATCTTGCTCTGCCTGCTACAGTATTTTTTCCTCTTTGCGTTCATCTTTACGTCTCTGGCCTCTGTTAATGGATGTTTAAAGAGTTCATACTATTTCCACACACATGACATTTTGAAAAATGACTGCATGCGGTTCGTGTGCATGCACAGAACTGAGATCTGTTAAAATATGTCTGGACGATCGGTGCATCTGTACTCCACTGTATAAATTAAATACAGGATATTCATTGTTAAACCTACAAAGTTACTCGTCAAGACGGGTATTTTTACATACTTTGAAGGCTATCCGTCCGTCAGAGATGCGTCTTTCTGTGATCGCTTTAAAATGTTAAATGAACAAGGCCTAAAAACGCGCGCAAATGATAAACTTTAGTGACGATGCAGCAGTAGCCCCAGGCCATCGGGCATTCCTTATTGTTGAGCCCTGACTGAGTAACTTTTGACAAGAACAACTTTTCTCCTCAACCCAAGAGGCCATCGACCGCGAGGAAGATCAAAGAAACAGTGGGTGGACAGTGTCAAGGAGTGAACCTAACCCGGAGGATGTCATAAACCAAGCTAAGTGGAGAAGATGAAGCCAAGTAGCGGACCCTGTGTGAAACACGGGAAACCCACCAGGAAAGAAAAGGAAGAAGAAGAAGAAAAAGAACAAGAAGAAGCTACACAGTGGATCACATCTTTTTAAAGAAGCCATTCTGTCTGTGGTCCTTCTGTATGTGTTTGATTTCTCTCTCCCTCGGATTCCACAATCGCTGTCTTCAAAGCAAGTCTTACTCCACCTCTCCTTCGGGTTGTCCCTGTCCCCTCACATATTTACTTAAGTCACAGAGACTACCCTTGCACCGTTAGGGAAAATGAGCGTTCACATCCTTAAATACCTCGACAACTGGCTAATCCTATCTCACTCTCGAGAGTCATTATGCATTCACAGGGACCTGGTTCTTCAGCATCTAGTCTGACTGGGACTTTGAGTCAACCAGGAAAACAGCAAGCCCTTCCCTATGCAAAGCATCTTTTTTCTTGGTGTGAAGTTGGACTCTGTAACCACAACAGCACGTCTTTCAGACGATCATGAGATGGGCATGGCACTGTGACACACATCACATGACAATAAGCTTGATTTGTTGCCTTAGACAGGGCCCTGACTGCACTATCACAACAACTGACTTTGTTGTTGGCTGTATTGCTAGCCCTGAGGAGGTTTCAGCCAATGATCCAGGGCAGGCACGGGTTGATCCTGATTGACAACACAGCGACAGTGGCATATTAAAATTACCAAAGCACTGTCTGCTCGTCACATGTCCACAACTCACCTGCCATCCTCTGGAGTCAGCAGGGACTTAAGTCACTTCAAGCCAATCACATCCCAGACAACCTTAAACAATATTTCGCGACAGGTTACACTATGTGAAGAATGGAGACTCCATCCCCAGGTGGTCCAGCTAATTTGGATTTGATTTAGAAAAGCACAGGTAGAACAGTTTGCTTTCCAGGAATCCTTCCTTGTCCACTGTGGAATTCCCTGACCGACGCCCCCCTCAGCATGGATGCATTGGCCCTCAGCTGGCCCCGGGGACATTTCCCCTAGGAAGCCTCATCTCACACTGTGCAAGATCAGGGAGGAAGAACAAACTTTAATCACTGCACCATACTGGCCTAACCAGGCTTAAGGTGCTTGAAGCTCACGCTGATGACGTCAGCCTCTACCTGGCAAAGGAACCTTCATCTCAAGGGGCAGGGCACAATCTGGTAACCACGAGCACCAAACCACAACACTGTGGGTGGTAGGTCTCTAGGAAAGCACAACCTTATCATTAGGTTCCTGAGAGGTGCTTGCAGGTTGAATCCTCAGAGACTGTGCCTCATCCTCTCTTGGGATCTCTCCCTGGTCTTACAGGCCCTACAGAGAGATCCATTTAAGCCCTTACAATCAGGCAAGCTTAGTGCTCTCTCTATGAAAGACGGCTGTCCAGGTTGAGCTCACCCTTGTCATGAGGGTGGGTACCTACCAGCCCTTCCCATTAGCAAGATGTGCCTGGAGTTCAAATTGTGAATGGTGCCTCATTAGCAGACATCTGTAAAGCTGCAGGCTAGACTACAGCCAATACCTGTGCGAGATTTTATAATCTCTGTGCAGAGCTAGTTTCGTCACGACTCTTTGGTTACTGACAGGTAAAACTCTGGTCAGAGGTGGTTAATGTGAACCTTTTCTTCCTAGAGAATTCCCCAGGTTTGATGAACCCAGGACATCTTTTATGGACATCCATTCCCTAATGGCGATCCCATATGTAAGTATTCTTCCACTGTTTGGTTTCCCTGCTGGTAAAACCGGTGTCTTCACATGGACGAAGCCTCGCTTGGTCAGTGGTCCCTGTGGCTGGTAGCTTCCACCTTATCAGGTGGAGCTCACCACTGGGACTCTTCCCTATATAATACTTCCCATTAGGTGGGTCCATAGGATGTACTCTTCACATACTAACCTCCCCTTGTGTAGGACATGGTCTCCATAGTGTTCCTTTCTTGGTAGATAAGGAGAACACTTCCCTAACATGAACAACAAGGTGTACTCAACCACAGAAGGATGGAATATTACAAGATGACGTAGTTATGGCCTAAGCACAAATGGTGCGAGGACCCTATTGGAATTGCTCAGATTCTTCTTCTTCCTCTTCTTTGCATTTTTGAGGGCCTAAACATACTTGAAAACTTATAAATCTGCACACAGGCCAAAAGTGGTTACATTTTACATCTGATAAAAATGATACATCTGAGGCGTTGTATTTAAACAAACTCCTCCTAGAGATTTACACAAATTTGGTCAGTGTAATCTAAAGCCTTTTGTAGCGCTGAATTGTAAAGATCTGAAGGGCGTGTCCATGGCGGCCTTACGATGTTTCACCATGAAACAGGAAGTTGTGATAATTCAGGCATACAATGTCCAATCTGCATCAAAATTCACATGTTCCTGTCCTGAACACATGCACATGACCATATTCGGTTATAGCCATAGCGCCACCTGCTGGCAACAGGAAGTAGCATGTTTTACACTGTAACAAACTCCTCCTAAAGATTTAATGATATCAGCATTATATTTGTTCGTCGGTGCCAATAGCCTCTTGGTTAGCGCACCAACATATGGCGCCATTACGCTGTGGGCATCCCAAGCTCGAATCCCGGCTCATGGACCTTTCCCGATCCCACTCCCTTCTCTCTCTCCCACTTCGCTTCCTGCTGTCCACCTACACTGTCCTATCTAATAAAAGGCATTAAAAAAAACAATATATTTGTTCAGTCTAAACCTTTACAATGTTAAATTGCTAAGATTTTCGTTAAAGGGTCCACGGCAGCCTGACAAAGTTCGATGTTTCATCATGGAAAAGGAAGTTGTTGTAACTCAGCCATACAATGTCCGATTTGCCCCAAACTTCACACGTTTGATAAGAGTCCTGGTCTGAACACTGAAGGCCAATATTCCATTCATCATAATCACAGCACCACCTGCTGGCAACAAGATAAGTCATGTTTTACACTAACTCAAACATACCATGTTCAATCTGCACCAAACTTCATATGTTTGATCAAAGTCCTGGTTTGAAGACATCTACATGCTAATATTCAGTTATAGTCATAGCGCCACTAGCTGGCAGCAGGACTTTTGGCACATATAAATGTCTCTGACATATTCCTTCTATATATTCACCACTTTAAATGCATATTACACCATTCGTTGTTTTCCTAAAGTGTCTGGGTGACGGTAAGGCCGTGTGCGAGGGCCCTTTCAACGCTGCTTAATTGCACTTGCTTTTTGACACACATGAGCCTGCAAGCATCTGCACTGCCAAGACTCGTAACAGTTCAGCTCGTTACGACATTAAGTGTAGGGACCCCTAGCATCTCCTATTCAATACAACGTTGAAGTGAGCAACAGAAAGGAATTGTTTTGATTACTATTGTAACTTCTGTTTCTGTAACCTCTGTTTTTTTTGTTTTTGAAGCACCAGGTGGATTTTTATCATTATAGGAACACACATTCGTGTTCAAACAACATGTAAAAGTGAATTTTGCATCTGATGTTAAAGTTAAAGTTCCATGAGGGGTGGTTTTGGATTTCTCTTTTTATCACTCCATAAATCAGAAAAAAAACTATCAACAATCATTATGTTTTTTATAAATATCATATAAATCAGTGTGAATGAAATATGTAAATACAAACTCCTCTATAAAACCCATCAAAAAACTCTAAAGTTTGGTGTATGTAAACGCTGCTGAAATGAATGGAAAAACTCACTGCCTTTAAAGATTTCAATTGGAATTGACATCTACAGACACAAATAGACAAAATCCAATAAAATGAACATGTAAATGTGTATTTTGGTTGTCAGTAGATCCTTCTAAATGTTACACACTGCACCTTTACATAAAGACAATTTATATTTACAAAACTAATTTCAGTAACCGAAGCAAAAACCTTTAGATCAAAAGGTCCAAACTTTTGTCTGGCGTTTGTGCAGTGTATATTTTTGCAAGGTAAATCCAGGATTCCCACCTTCAATGTTGTCACTGTCCTGAAGCGCAGGATAGTAGCTGACGTCAGGAAACTGCACATAAGGGCAATAACACATCTGTGACAGCCCGAGGCCTACGGGAAAATGCCAGCCGACGCCAGGCTCCGCTGATGTCTGAACCTGCTGAGAGTCTGCGAGCAAAGCCGCCAAATCAAACACCGGGCTGCCGGGCGCTTCATTCCCAGCGTCAGAATCAAACCCCAGGAAGATGTCAGCGCTGGGATGAGCGAGTCCATCTGACACGGATGAATCTCTCTCACGGTCATCATACACAACTGTTTCTGCACATGCATCAAGCTGGCTGAATTCAGAGAGCATATTATCAATGTCTGAGTGACTAGGAAACTCAAAGTGGGGAAACGCAGACTCATTCATTACAGGATCCTCCTCATTTGTTACTTCTAAACACCTGAGTGTTGATTCTGAGAGGTTTACATCACTGACAGCATGTTTGTGGTCAGGAGCTTCCATCTGATTGACGTAACCCAGTGATTTGTGTACATCTTCATGCATCTCGTCCACGTTCAGCTCTTCTGGTGTCTTTTTTAGCTCACAAACATCCAGTAGATCTACCAGTGCTCCATGAGGACTCTCAGTTTCTGTGTGATCTGGATCGGGAGCAGCGGCTGCGTTTCCCGTGCTCTTCCACTGCAGTAACAGGTCTGTCTGCTGCTGTCCAGAAAGAGCACCGCCACCATCCCAAACCTCTTTGCCATTAACGTACACCGACGGCGCCTTGCGCCACAATTCTGTGGAAAGAGAAGATATGAAAGTAACAAATCTATTTGGAAACATACACATTTTCTGAAGTTACTGGTACTGAAAAATTACAGGGACCACAAATTAAAGAAGTGCCAAGGGCATGTTAAAAAAAGTTGGCTCCATCCCCACTGCACTTCTGACATACGAATGCATGCAATTTCCATATTTCTAAAATGTGATGAGTTCACGTGAGTTGCTCAACCAAAATGTGTGACAATATCACAGTATCAGGGGCTAGTTGTCACATGGGGAAGTTGTCATAATCAAAGGTTTTCAATCAAAAGTCATACTGCACAAATGTTTGTTTTTCCCTAGCAGTGGTTTGTAGGTTAGTTTCAAACACTTTGATTTTCAAAACAGTCATAAATTAAGCTAGGGCTGAGGGAAAGAAAAGTTCTAACTGCAACTCCATTATTTATAACTCGCTCTCTCTCTTTTCTGGATAAGCACTAGTCATTAAAAGTTTGTGAAGATGGCTGGTGCATGTTTTGTTCTGAGATGCATGTTGAAGTGACTCAAACTCACAGCAGATGCTGGTGGAGTTTGTTTTAAAATGTCATATGTTTTTCAATTATTTCACAATTTTTTTAATACAATTTATTTGGCCAGAACAATGATTTGATACATTTGTATGTTTTCTTTTACACTTTTTCTCTTTCTCAAATTATTTACTTTTTATGCTTGCATTTTGCTGGAGAGCATAACTTTTCCATATCTTAACGTGGTGTTTAAATGTATATATGTTAAAATGAAATGTAAAATGAAGCAGTTTTGTTGTTGTTTTAGTTTTGTTATTTTTTTAACTGTACCAGTGGGAATATTTCATTGTTTGGGAAACATTCATGGTTTCTGTCAATACAGAAAATTCGAAAATAAACTGACAACTAGCCCCGGTCTATCCCCACACCGAAGTACCACGCTATTCCAATCTAATATCATCACTGCACCAGATGGGAAATAAACTGATTTTCTGGTTTGTCAGCATTATTGGATGAATGACCGAGAGGCCTGCAGAACCGACCGGTGACGACTACAACACATCTTACTCCACACCGATAATCTGCCACACTTCACCAGAATAACAGCAGACTGAGCGCAAACTCGAGCGTGCGGTGGGTCAGTGAGTCTGACAGCAGCTGCTGCTGCGCTTTATTTGGGCTCAGAGTCAGACACACACGTGCTCGAGCTGCACCGCGTCATCAACAGCCGACTAATGCAGCCAAACGCCGTGAACTTCTTACCTGAAACTCTACTGATGAGCCTCGAGAGCGGATACAGCGCGTAAAACATCACACTCACGATCATGATTACCGGCAAACTGCGAAACAACTTTATTCCCCACACTGAACGCGAGGGGGCGTTAACAGCATGACGACACACGCAGCGGCATGACGTCACGCCCAACTGTCATCTGATCGTTATAATCGTTTTAAAAAATCATATGGCATAACAAGGATGTTTTACGTAAAAACAAAATCAATCTTTATTCTGTCATACTTGGTTCAATGAAAGTATTCTTTCAGTAAGACAATTCTCATGGGTATTTGTTGTCATATGCTGAATTTCTTCAAAAATTCCAATTACCAATTAAACCAAAAGAATTTGCTACTGTTCTTGATCCCAGTTCCAAAGAGTGTGATGATACTTTCAAAAAACTGTATTCCAGAAGGAATCAGTATAGTTCATCCTTGTGTTCATTGAAGATGTTGATGTTTTAAAATAACAGTGTAGTAATAAGATGATAAGGAATGCTCTTTGTTCTGTGTCTTTGCCTGCAGCAAGATTATTTTGGTCTTCTTTATTTGGTAATATCTCTTGGGTTAAAGCATGGAAATTGCCAAATAAGTTTTGTATCAATAACAAAATTAAGGAAGGCTCTTACAAAATACTTCATAGAATCTATGCTGCTAAGCATGTTTTGGACAGATTTAAGCTTAAAATGTCATATACCTGTGATTTTTGTGGTCAAGAAAAAGAAACTATTTTGCAAACATTTTTAATTGTATTTACTCAAGATTTTTTTTGGAAGGATGTAGAATTCTATATTAACAGAAAGATGGAATGTATAATAGAAATTTGTATATCTGATGTGCTTTTTTATACAGAAAACAAAAAATTGAATTGTAAAGAACAACATATTTTACATTTGCTTAATTTATTAGGATTATTATTTATTAATGTAGACCAGTTTTTTCTCTTTTTTTAATGACTTTAAATTATTAAAACTTTAAGTCTAAAAAGCACTGAAAACATGTACAATAATGCTCTGAAAGCATTGGATTTTATGTAATTTTCTTTTTCTCTTTTCTTCTCTTTTCTCTGGCAGCTAATGTTAATTTGACATGAATATGTAATACCTCTTGTTCTGATGACGTGTATATATATATATATATATATATATATATTAATATTTAAATTTTATGTTTTTTATATGTTGCCACAAGAACAAGAGGTATTACATATTCAAGTCAAATTATCATTGTATATAATTGTTTTTCGGTCCCCCAATGAGAATATCTCTCTCTTTTTTCTGTCAAGTTATTATCTGGCCCTGAAGCTTGTTATGCTCTTTTCCCATTGTTGAAAAGTCTAATTAATGTATTGACCAATTGTGATTTTATTATACTCTTTCTTTATAATACTCTTTCTTTGCATTTCTGTGTAAATTAGCCTATGTAAATCTCTATCTAATCTCTTTTTCTCATTCATAATGGTTACCTAGTAAACTATGAACTTGCTCCTTTTGTCATCATTTTGAAGAAACAGAGTTGTTTATTGCACAGTATTGGATTGATTTTTCAAATTTTATTATTATTTTTTTTTTAAATCCACAATATACAGGGGTTGGACAAAGAAACTGAAACACTGGCCAATATAGTGTTGGTGGCTTAATGGCTATATTTGCGCAGCCTGCTGGCCACATTTCAC
>JAHKKF010398610.1:0-14173 GCA_019740295.1 Labeo calbasu | reverse complement strand
GTTTCAGGCTTTTGAGGGGTGCATGTGTATGCAAAACCTACAAAATCTTAGTTTGAACTTACAAAATGCAGTTTAAATGCAGCTTCAAAGGGCTCTAAACGATCCAGCCGAGGAAGAAGGGTGTTATCTAGTGAAATGATCAGACACTTCTTCTTTGGGTGGGATAATTTAGAGCCGTTTGGAAGCAGCATTTAAACTGCATTTTGGAAGCTCAAACTCGGGGGCACCATAGAAGTCCACTATATGGAGAACATTCCTGAAATGTTTTCCTCAAGAAACAATTTCTCCACGACTGAAGAAAGAAAGACACAAGCATCCTGGATGACAAGGGGGTGAGTAAATTATCTGTAAATTTTTGTTCTGGAAGTGAACTTTAAGACCTGCAAAAATGTATATAAAAATAAAAATTAATACAATATGAGCAGGGTAGGGCAATGTCTATGGCAACATATTAAACTGTAAAAACATGATTTACAGTGGAGATTCAGGTTTTTGCTAAACAAAAAAATATATCTAAAATGATAAACCTCACATTTCAGCCTTTAAGTCTTTTTAAAGAAAAGAGAAGTATAGATTATATTTATTTAAAACAGGGTTATATGGGTGGATGGGGGAAACAGCAGGCATGCTTATTGAAAATCCGATTTGATTCTCTGCCAGCAGGAGGCGCTTTTGGAAAATCAGAAATATAACGGTTTCCCCAGTAACAGCTGTAAACAAAGGCGCCCGTGAACGCTACTTTATCAGATCAAATTGAAATGCAATCAAAACTTTTCTGAAGACACTCGGTTACCTTCAGAGATACACATAAAAACACCCACATTGCAACTTTGGCCTATAATGTTGAAAATGTACAAGGAAAGTCCTTTGATGAGTTAACAGGGTAAGCTTATATGCCGGGGCTCAGCCCTGGACGGCCTCAGCCCAATTTAACACCTGTTTGTGCACGTTACACGTCTGCAAATCAGTCTGAATGAACAAAATAATGGCATTAATGGGAAACCTAATTAAAAGAAATAAACAAACAACTCACACAATTAGCATACAACTTAAATGGCACGAAAACATGATCTGTGAGTTTTTTAAAATTTTTTATTTAAAGTAAATCTCTCTGTCTGTGACCAATATTTACCAAGCTTTGATGATCCAAAAAAAATTAAAAATACTTAAGTTAACTATTAGAAAGAACAGCTGAACATACGTTCACAAATAAAATATATTGTTATTTTAAAATAAATGTAATAAATAGAATAAATAATAAAAACACTTTAATAAATAGAATATTGATTATATTGTTAAAGTAAAAATATAAAATGGAATTGTTTTGATTATTATTATTTATTTTATTTTTATAACCAAGAAAATGTGACTGGGGCATGAATTTACATTTAATTCAAAACAAAACAAAAACAAAAATGAAAAAAAAAGAAAAAAAAAAAAACTGAGAACCTCCTCATTTCATAACACCACTGCACACCACTGAGAGAGAGATATATGAAAAGAAAATATTATTTTATATGCTATTAATAACATGGACATCAGCTGAGACCGAGCCTGGGGGAAATAAAGTTGCCCTATAATTGAACTTTAGAACGATTCAGTTTTGCTGTAAAGAAGTGTAACCCACTTTCTTTTGACTTCACTGTATTGTAGCTTAGCAGTTATGTAATGAACCACAGCAGCACATTCAATACCAAGGTCATTAAATATTCCCGTGATGCTGACTAGAGAAAAAAACTACTCAGATATGGTGTATTTTTAAAAATGTTAGTCAATGTGGCTTGACTATTCTATCACCACCACAGCAAACACATAACAATGATTTGTAGTGTTATTTTAGTATCATTAAAATACTATAAATGCTTTTATTAATATTTAGAATTATTATTTTTTTAGATATTTAAAGTTTTAGTCATTTTGTTGTGTGCGCGTGCTTTATTATATTTCAATATCTTTAGTTCATTAGTTAGTTATTTTAGCACATCAAGTTAAACTAAATGAAAATGAGAGATGTTGCCTTGGAAACTGGTTAAAAAAGAAGTGATAGTCAATTCCCATGCTGCATTTCTTCTTTTTTTAAAAAATGTGTCAAGCAATGGTTCAGTTTCAGTATGACATCTCCATGTGGTGTAAAACATGCTTACAACATATGAATACTAGTACAGATTGATGTAATGTGATTTTACCACCTTCACAACTGTCAGTCCAACAAACAGAGCCCCTCTAAACAAATGGAGAACTATAAATGGAATTTTCCATCCCCTTTGATTGTGGCCATTCTCAAGCTATAAGACAGGTCGCTTACATAACCGTTAACCACAAAAGTGGCAAACTGTCTGTCAACCTCTCAGGCAGGAACAGTTTCTGTGCATGTTTGTTTGGCATTACCTTCCAGCCCAAAAGGAAACATGAAAAAAACGGCATCACTTTATCAAACTATAATCAGTCTCGTGAGCCTGATCGTGATCTACAAAAACATCCACTACCACAAAAAAGCATTCTTTTGTTACTGTGCCAAATGTTGGATTCAAGCGCCAATGGCATTATGTTTTGCATAGCTCTATGAACAATATGTTCATTCAATTAATATTTAATCATACAATACACACACCACCTTGTCTGCATAAAGTAGCAACTCTGTAAATGTTATTATGTGTTATTAACTTAATTATTCTGTGTCTAACTATTGCATTATTATAGCTCTTGAGGACTAGAAGCATAGTAAATACAGATTCCTTGTGTGTAAGATCATACTTGGCAAAAATGCTCTTACTTTCTAATAACTTTCTGCAGCGATGTCCAAGTCCCACGCCAGGAAAGTGTGGTGCTTTAATGCATCTCATGTACAACTGGCTTGACTGTTCTAACATCACCACAGCAAACATAACCACAATTTGAAGACCATACCAGAATCTAGTGCTATTGTAGTAGTTTTTATTTTTATATTTTCATTTTTATTGTCTATATAGTTTTTAGAGCGATTTCTGTTTTAAGTTCAGTAGTCGTTTTAGATATTTTAGTACATCACGTTCTAAATAAAAATGCTAAATGTAAATTAAAATAAGCTAACTCATTAACAGACAAACCATTAACACTATTACATTCCTTGAGGTCAGACAAAGATTACATCAACTGCTGACCTACTGACCCAACCTAAAGAGATAGTTAACCCAAAAACGAAAAGACTAAGTTAAGAAGAATGTTAGGGACTGGTTCTCAAGCCACCGTTTATTTTTTTTTTATACGTCTTTTTAAACATACCGTGCAAATGAATGGTGACTAAGGTTTTCTTTCTGACTAACATCTGTTATATTCCACAGAAGACAGGTTTGGAACATAACGATTGTCACTACAATTAAAGTCAATGGTCACCAAAACTGTTTGGTTACAATCTTCAAAATATCTTTTGTCTTCCACAGAAGAAAAAATGTCAGGTAAAGGGTTTGCACTTGCATCACGATTTGGTCAGTTACCCGAATACGCGGCCATACTGGTGATACTTGGATGTAAACAACAGATTGCACGGTTAATGTACAACTGAATACGTTGTTCTGCTAATTTATGCTGAAAATGTATGGAAGCTGCTAAATCATACAGAGGAGGACTTAGTAAGCAGGAAGATGCGCAATATTTTGACAAACTAAAGTTAAAGATGCGTACAAGTAGTAATAATTAAGATATTAACCTAGTATTTCACCTACCTAACCGTAAATGATAAGAATAAACACAAATGTTGTCAAGATTCTTGACCTGGACATCCTGGTTTGGTTTGGCCAAACACAAATGCCTTTTGTTCCTCAGACAGTTTTTTTGCACTCTCATGCTTGATTTGTTATAACTTTGGCCAGTCTATAGTACTCCAAATGTTTTTCCTGGTCCGACAGATTAGTGCAGCCCAAAACATGACAATAACTGACCATTTTCAGCAGCAATAATCAGCAAAATATGCAAGTTGTGTTCAGTTCAGTGGCATTGTTTACGTTCATTGCCGCCAACATGGCCCTTCGTGAAAACAATCTCTGGAATGACATGAGGGAAATATGACCAATTTCATTATTGACTGAACGGTATTTATACGAATTCCTTAACTGTTAGCAAAACAAGCATCTAACAATAACAAAACAGATTTCTTAAAGATGCTCCAAGTTTTATGGTATTTAATTATTTTGAAAACTATATTTCAATCTTTAAAACAAGTGTATGCCTTGGAATACATATACCGATAAACTTGATTATTTCACTATTATTATTTCTATTAATAATAGTAATCATGAATTAATCAAAAAAAAAAAGTTTGTAAGTCTATTAAACGTCATTTTAAAGGGGAAGGACAAACTTCAAAATATGTAATGAGGTAATCGGCTAAAATGTGTTATGAGATCATGTAAAAACGAAATTATTCTATAGGTCCATTCAGGATCCCAGAGTCCTACAGAAAGATGCCTCCTGTTCCCGCCTCCACATGGAAACACATTTCGCCAAGCTAAATAAACAATCGCCCTGCCCGTATAAGAACTGCATAAACCAACAAACAGTAAAATAATACTAAAAACCAAACGAAGGAAAGATCTTATTTTTATTTTCGCCACCTTTGCAAATGTAACAATAGCACATTGCACCACGTCCCGCACGTGCTCTCGGCTCACAATGAAGTGAAGCTGAACTGTAATAAAAACGTCCAGTTCATGACGTCATATTTTTTACTAGCTCACATACCTGCGATGGCATGAAGAAGTCTGCGTCCTCAGCCTGCCAAACTTCAACCACGCTGGACATCTGAGTCAGAGCTTCAAGAGGAAAAAATGACATAAACATATAGAAAATCATGCGAGCAGATCAACAACAAATACCAGAGCAAGCCCTGTCTATAAACAAAAAAAAATACAGGAAAAATGCGAAAATGACACTAGTGCTCGGATTATCTCACATGCGTTAACTAATATATTTGCAATTGTTGAACGGCAAGCAGCAGATGAGTTGGCGTGGGTGACAAAGGCGTGAAATTGAACGGACAAGCTATTTTAGTCCAGAGATCGCACCATGTCAACAATCCAAATACACGCAGCTGGAAACACATTTAAATGTGCATTAATGCTGCTCTTGACTCGTGTTTTCCGCTGCGACCATCGGACAGACGCTTATAGTTCTTTAAGACTGCACTGAGTAACAGCTGTATGAAGCTATATGAGCTTTGTAGCATATTGCATTGACACAGGAAATCGAACAAAACCAATAACTTGGCCAAAAAAGCGCAAGCCGTCTTTCTTCAGCATTTGAATCAAAACATAAATCCTTCTGCAGGTACGTAGACGGCTGAAAACAAGCGTGAAATAGGTCGGATTTCGGGTAAATACAATGATTATTGTGCCCTTTTAGCACAACGACTGCACTTGAATACTTGTCAAATCAGCCCTCGGCAGTTCCTCCGACATTTTCACACTCGCGTTGCATTCGCGGACTAAATAAATAAGACGAATCTGTCCCCCGCACCTTGAAACTGAGCTCCTCCGTGTTGAATGTACGGCAATAACAGCTGTAGGAGTCGCAGAAGGACATTAATCCATGTTTTTCTGTGTGTGAAGTCCCTTTGGCTCGCCATGCTGGCTGTGCTGAGCTCCCTGGCTTCACTTCTTTCTCTTTCTCTCTCACACCCTCCCTCCTCTCTCTCGGCAGTATCTATGTGAGTGAGTGTGCGCCCACTAGAGCCAGACAAGCCAGCTACACTGCAAGCGACGCGACAGTCTACAAACTGTACTGTAAGCGTTGTGTTTTGTCCAACGCGTCGATAGCGGTGTAGATGGGGCGAGATAATACACTCGTGCTTTATAGATGAGTGACATATTAACATAATGTAAACAAATAAAGGAGAGGGCATGAACCTCTAAAATATCCTATATTTTTTGTCAACGGAAGAACCTATGAACAAAATGTTTTATTAAAAACTACACATCTTAACTATGTATTTATGTAGAATTCCTCACAAGTGCACAGAAACATACAAACAGGTGATTTGCTTGTGTTTGTTTTTCACAGACAAAAGTAACAATCTTACCAAATACTCAAGACTATCTGTAAGAGCCTTGAGTTTTGTTTCTACACTACCAGTCAAAAGTTTTTGAACAGTATGAATTTTAATGGTTTTTTTAAAGAAGTCTCTTTTGCTAACCAAGCCTGCATTTATTTGATTCTATGTACAGGAAAACAGTAAAACTGTGAAATATTTTAACTATTTGAAATAACTGTTTTCTGTTTGAATATATTTTAAAGTGTAATTTATTCCTGTGATTCTGAATTCTTAGCATTATTACTTCAGTCACATGATCCTTCAGAAATCATTTAATATTCTGATTTGCTGCTCAAAAACATTTAGTATTGTTGAAAACAGCTGAGTAGAATTTTTTCATTTTTTTAGATGAATAGAAAGTTCAGAATAACAGCATTTGAAATATAATCTTCTGCAACATTATAAACGTCTTACAATATCAAAGAATCCGGAGAATATATACTCAGCTGTTTTAAATATTGATGATAATAATAATAATAAACGTTTCTTGAACAGCAAATCAGCATATTCGAATAATTTCTGAAGGAAGACTGGAGTAATCATGCTAAAAACTTAGCTTTGATCAAAGGAATAAATTACATTTTAAAATATATTCAAATAGAAAGCAGTTATTTTAAATAGTAAAAATATTTCACAACATTACTGATTTTCCTGTATTTTGGATCAAATAAATGCAGGCTTGGTGAGCAGAAGAGACCTCTATAAAAAAATATTAATAATCTTACTGTTCAAAAACTGGTAGTGTATATTTAAAAATACTCTATTATTGATTAATAAAACCCGTTTAAAATGATGAATCTTTAAAATATTTAACTATACCTGAAAAAAAAAAAAATTAAAACTGCTTTTTTTCCACTTAAACTCACATGAAATTCACAAAATTATTTTTGGTAACACTTTACAATAAAGGTTCATTAGTTAACATTAGCTAACTACTTTCGTTAACATGAACTAAAAATGAACAATACTTCTACAGCATTTATTAATTTAATGTTAATTTCAGCATTTACTAATGCATTATTAAAATCAAATTGCTTTTTAACATTAGTTAATGCACTGTGAATTAACATAAACTAACAATCAATGACTATTTTCATTAAGTAACATTAACAAAGGTGAATAAATACTGTAATAAATGTATTGTTCATTCATGTTAGTTAAACACCCATTTTATTAACACCTACACCTAAACACTCAAAGCTCTTAATGCACCTTGAAAATGTATTTATTTATAAAACTTATGTTAAATAATTACACTTAAGGATTACTCATATTTTAAGAAATTGTACAACATCACTGTGTTGCAACAGACAAAAGCAATATTTTCAACACACCAGAAACTAACACGCAAAAAGTTAATGATGTTGCAAATCAATAGAACATTACAGTTAAATAGGTAGTATTATTTTACAGGACAAAATGCTTAATTACAAACAATGTGCTTGATAACTGTACTTTTATTAAATCATATTACAAAGCAATTAACCATTTTTCATCTTTACAACATACACAATGTGCACTGTGAAAAATTCCCACTAATGAAAAAGCCAAACAAAAAACTAAGCATCTAAAGGGACCTGAACATCTGAAATGACTATCCCCATAACACATTTCTGCTTTAAACTGAAACAAGATTTTTTCACCTTCTTTAACAAACTCTAATCAGTGATTAATTTCCTTGACTCGACCTTTGATGTGCACCTCAATTTATCATCCCAGCAGCATCTGTGAGACTTAGTTTCTCTACCAACAGGTGTCCAAACAGTCAGTCTGGTTATGGAGTGCATCTCTGAGCAGCCAAGGGTTAACACAACACCTTCTCCGCTTACACACCGGGAGCGTTTTCACCATCGTTTACCCTTTTATGCTGACAAATCAATCTTGAAGTTTTCCTTGGACTAGACAAGGTTAAAATTTCAAGGGTGGGGCACTGCTGAGAACGTACAACACGCTCTTCACAATGCAAGTAAATCACAGCTTTGTCTCGAACATGCAGAACTGATAACAAAATGTGAAACAAACTGATGTAAGAGAATCAAGCTCATGGAGTTGAACAGATAAAACGATCATAAGAACCAAAAAGCTGTGAATTGTCGGTCAGTTGATATAGTCAAAGTCATCTGGTATTCCAAAAGCTTTGTCCAAGCTGCTGTTTTCAAAGCCGAACTTTTTCTTTGCCCAGGATTTGATTGCAAAAACATTATCTGAAAAAGAACGAATGTAAATATGACACACACACACAAAAGACATTTAGATGAAGTACAAATACTTTGTTGTGCAACTACCTGAAATCCCATTTGTAATTGTGCAGAATTAGGCTCAACTGTTCTGGTAAAAATTGGCTTGAAGGCATTTGAAATTGCTCTCACTATTAAAAAAGCTCATAAATCTGCTAAATCTTATAATGCACTAAATCTACTGATATTATCAGGTTTGTGCAAGGGATTGGTTTATGGGTAAGGTACAGTAAATCATCATCTCCTTGTACAAACCATTCCATCTATGAGATCACTCAGTAATATAGCCAAACCTACATGTGTTTGCGCTTGCCTAGCATAGAGTGTTTGTTGTGTTTGACTCTTGGCTGAAATCCGATCCGTTAAATGTAAACAGAACATTAAACCCTTCCCATTTAGCATGTCTGCTGTGTTCCCAAACATGCCTGCACCAAAAGTTTTCATACACTGCTCATCTGAGACCACTTTTGTAGTTCCGTTTGAGGAATTTCTTCCAGAAGTTAAGTGGTGTGCATGTCTGTGTCTGCTGCATTCCAAAAAAAAATCATGCCTGGGAATAACCAAGGGTTTGCACTGCACTGTCTGAGTCAAGAGTTATAAAAACATGCAAGTTAATTTTACTCAGCCACAAACAAGACTGGAACTTGGAACTGGGCCATGGTATCGGAGTTAACAAAGCAGCTGCATCACACCGAAATTTGCATATAGCCAACTTTGATCATTTACAGACTGCCAAGATAGTCATCTCTTACAACAGTGCACGGGCTATTTTATTAAAATAGACAAATAAACAACTGTATGTTGTAGAATATTAATTAGTGTACAGTGCAGATCCAAGATCAGTCTGGACTGATATTGGGCTGATCTGACAAAACTGGATTGTCAAGATTGTCTGTGGCCTACATTTCAGAATCTTTTGTGGATGCATCACATGACATGTTCAGAGAAAATAATTGGTTTGGAATTTGTTGAGGTGTGAGGCATGCAAAAGACTTACCTGTCCACCTAGACACGGCCTCTTTTGCTGTAATGCTGGCCTTGCCTAGAAAAAGAATGAGTATTTTAGCAAGTCCATACATGTCATGTTAACATTGTAAAGTCCAGTGTTCATTTTTGCAGTTTTTCCTCTTTTGGTGAAAATATCCTTTAAATTTAGTCAATATTTCATGTCATACTCATTCATTTCAGAACATTTTTCTCAATTTTCTAAATGTAATTTCAGTTGATGAAATTAACATTACCAAATATTCAAATAGTACATATATACAGTATATGTTATCTGTGGAAAGGGTCCATTGTAGGGCCCTATAATCATGTTGCAGAAAATGCGGACGGAATCACAGAACCAATCATAAAAACGGAATTTACTGTATAACGTGGAATGTCACGGAATTTGTTTGGATGACTTAATCAAAAGTAGGTCATTACTCTTAAATCAAATCACAATATGGACTAGTGTCTGTGAATAATAAGGCGCAAAAAGACTATTTAAATATGCATCCTGCATGTTCTGTGCATCTCTTTGTGTATGAATGGTGCAGACACATGGTTTCATTTACTAAACTTTTACATTTACTACTATTTTTTTAAACCCAAATGCTGCGTTCAGCCTGCTGGGCAACTTTATTAGGTTGTTTTTAATAGTTTTTCTGCGCTCTAAAAAATGCTGGATTTTTTTTTTTTTTACCCAAATGCTGGGTTCAGCTTGTTGGGTCATTTTATTGGTTAATTTGTAATAATTTTTACCCAAGTGCTGGGTGGTTTTTCTGTAACTAAGTTGCTGGCTCATTTTTAATGGGTTATTAAATATTGAGGTATCTTTTCCTACCCAACTGCTGGGTTGAGCCCGTCTCCATCGAAACAACCCAGATGCTGAGTTACAGTCAGAGCGCAGGCTTTTTGAGTCCTCTAGGAGCTGCCGATTTGGTGCAATTCTTCAGCGAAATACCCTTTGTTTGTATACATTTTATTTAATTTATTAAGTCTTTACTTTGCTGTAAATTATATTATTTACACAACTCAACACACAAGGACGAGATGTCAGTCAGCTAAATGCGTCCAGTGTTTCCCCTACCATTATATTAGGGGGGCGGCCCGCCACCCCAACGGCATCCCCCGCCCCCCTTGAAGGTCAAGTTAATTTTATTTAACTTTATTTTCTATATAGCGCCAGATCACAACAGAAGTCATTTAAGGTTACCTTTCCTATAGAACAGGTCTATACCTTGTTCTTTTATTAAACAAACTAAACAGCCTTATGTTATTTATCTTATTTACACAACTGCAAGTCATTTCTGTCTCTACTTGGTAACGTGTCTACAATTTCTGCTCCGCAAAAACGCGGATAGGATCATGGAGTCCATTCATAAAAACGGATTTACTCTATAGTGCAGAATGCCACAGAATTTGTCAATTTTTGGGTGAATAAATCAAAAGTAGGTCTCTCACTTAATTCGAATTGCGACATGGACTAATGTCTGTGAATATTAAAACGCAAAAAGACGGTTTAAATATGAATCCTGCATGTTCCGTTTGCCTCTGTATGAACGAATGGCGGAGACACGGTTTTGTTTGCTACACAAATACTGAAGCACACGTGACGCTCGCTGTGATTTTCGGCCTCTGCGTCTTACTATATGACTACATAAACGCATGAACATAATCGCTAGAGCTGCTGTGAGAGTCACTTCATGTGAATTTTACCGTTTCATTTGAGAAAACTAGCATCATATCATAGCGTATACACACAAAAACTTCCCGGCAACCTGTCAAAATAAAAGTACGGTTTAACATGTAATAGAAATATATAGTCTTGTATTACTTTTGTACAGTAAATGTAGGTGTTTATATATTTCTTTAAATAAAACTATTAAATGCTAATAATAAATATTACAACAAGATTAACCACCCAATTGCAGAAAAAAAAAAAAAAATACTACAATTATTATTAAAACTTTTTTAACATAATTTCCACACAATTTTTCTTCCAAGTATTCATTTTAACAGTAAATCTGTTTGTTTGGCCAAAAATAAAAGGGTTTAATGTTCATTTTATTAAAAAATAAATGTTTAATGCCTTCATTTGATTATCAGAAGAATTCAAACACACAAAAACTCTGGAAAAAAAGGAAAAAGATTGTAGGTCCCTGTTGTTCAAAATGTTGAAATTGAGATTTTTGCACTTCTTTTCTTCACTAAAATAAATGTTTTTGTTATTAAGCAGAGAGTACCGGGAAAAAAAAAGTACCGTTGGGTTCAGGGTCCCGGGTACTGACCCGACAAACTTTATAGATATAGATTTTCTGCAACATGGTTTACTCAATACTTAGTAATCATCTCAACATGCTTTTTCATCTCATCTTAATGATCATCAGCAAATATATATATATATATATATATATATATATATATATATATATATATAAATCAAAATCAGCGCTAATGTGTGTTTGTCAGTAATTTTGTTGACAAGACTGGGACATTGACATCATCTCGACTTGGACTTGACTTTGCAGATCCTATCTTATTTGTAAAACTGAACCACTCGAAGCACTACAGATGGCTGTACATCACGCTAGCTAGTCTCTTTTCTAGAGAGTCCATAGATTTTCTTCTAAGACAGTTAGCAGACGCACTCTGATTTATAATCCATCATACTGAATGTGCTGCCCAGACCACTTCAATTTCAGAGCTAGATTAACAAATGCTCAAAAGTCATTCCAAGGCTTCGGATCAAATCCAATCTGAGAAAAGGCAGATCAATCTGTAATCTTAATGCCTTGTGTTCTCCCTGTGCATACTGACTTGACAGGAGCAGATCCATGACACTGCAGAGCTCCAGGGCAATAGAACAGGTCAGGTGGTGAATGGAAATCATTTTGGGCAGTGCTTAAATAAAGAGCTCTCTAAAGTCACAACACAGGGGAAAGAATGAACCTTTTCCACAGACAAAAACACTAGGGTTGGGGACCAAGAATAAAAACCAGTTCCAGTCTTAAAAAAAAGTACATACTTCTGCAATGTAGGCAGATTATAATACTCTGAAGGGTTTTCACACTTGAAATAATTAACCCTAGGTCATTCGAAACCTCAGGTAAACAGAATCCTGGGAACCATGTTTCATTTTCCCCCTCAAACGCTGAAACTGTTGACTGTTTATACAACACACAATGTTTCCACTGCTGTCCAAAGCATGTGAATATGAGCCACTCAACTGAGAGTTTGTTGCTAAGCATCTAGCCGTAACATACTAACACTGCATCGTTTCACACTGCATAAGTTTGGCACCACAACACGGGGTTAACACTGCACCGTATTCATAACCCCAGTTTCAAAGCAGTGCTAATCCAGTTTCTAAACAAGTGTGAAACCTTCATCTACCCAGGGTTAAAAGCAGGGTTAAGCATGACGATAACCCAGAGTCAAGCACGGTGTGAAAAGCCTTTGACAGTGTTTCCTGCACTACTATTCAGCTGAACCGCAACAATGCTATTGAATATTAACAGTAAAACATACAGCAACCAGTGTTGACTCTTAAAGGGATAGTTCACCCAAAAATGAAAATCCACCCTCAAGCCAACCTAGGTGTATATAACTTTCTTCTTTCAGATGAACACAATTGGATTTATATTAAAAAAATATCCAGACTCTTCCAAGCTTTATAGTGAATGGCTGTTGATATTCAACAGTCCAACAGAAGTTCAATAAAGTAGATCGATCCATCATAAAAAGTACTCCGGATGATAAAAGCTCCGGTGAGAATATGCTAGTCTTGCGAGAACCAAGTTTTGTTTACAGGAGCAAAGAAAGCAAAGTTTCCTTTGTTTAGCGAAATCCTTTTTCATCCTTTCCTTCAACATTTTTTCTTTACAAATCCTCGTTTTGTACTTTTACTACATTTTTTAAATATAACTTCAAATGTATTCATCTAAAAGAAAAAAAGTCATATACAACTTAGGGTGCGGCGATTTTTCAGATTATTTTGAATTTACGGTTTTGTCACGATTAATTTTTTAGAAATTGAGGAACCGCAATTTTGAATAGAAATATTACCAAACATTAGAATTACACACCTTAACAATATTCCAGTGATAACAGTAAAGAGGAAAGAACGATCCAACTGTATGTCATGTCCAACCCATTCACACAGAATGCGCTGTTGCCTTAAAAGCGAAACATGGGCAGAATGGGAAAAACATGCAAGAAGATGGGAGTGAACTTCTTTTAACTTGAGCGCTGCATTTTTAGAATGCTGTTTCAGGCATGAGATGTGAGTGCAAAAGTCAAACGCGTCCATGTTTACATAGAAAAACAATGGAAAAGCAGCGTAATCGAATAAAAAGCCTGTGAAGAACTACTATTGTATGTCTGATATTTCATGTTTGCATCATAGTGACAGACTAAAAGCTGCTGAAATGTTTTTATCTAACATTTATAGTTAATAATAGTCTACTGGTGTTATACCTTCAGTCATTTTGAATTTGAATTACCTTGACTTTTGATATTGTTAAAAGCATTTTCTCATATTATTTTTTAACATATAATATGTACACTACCCTCCAAAAGTTTGGAAACACCCCTGGCAAAGTGTGGTTTTGGACAATATCAGCATAAATCCTTATCATTTTTTGGTGCAAATACCTTAAAGTAACTTGACATTATCATTGAAGACCAACAATAATAATTTTCGTTTTGATTACATAATAATGGCAATATATACATGTCAAAGTCAGACATGCCCCTTTGCCAGCTGTGATGCCTGGTTACTGGTTTAAACTTGGCCAGGGATTTTTGGGTCAGCACACCTTAATAGCTTCAACAATTGATTGCCAATTAAGTTCAGAATACAATGAATTTAGGCCCAGATTACGCA
>JAHKKF010398555.1:0-12049 GCA_019740295.1 Labeo calbasu | reverse complement strand
AAAAAAAATAAAATAAAAAAAAAAATACAATAAAAAATAAAATACAATAAAAATACAATAAATAAAATAAAAATAAAAATAAAAATACAATATAATAAAATAAAATATCCAGTGCAATAAAATACAATATGCAATACAATAAAATAAAAATACAATAAAATAAAATAAAAAAAATACAATACAATAAAATAAAATATGCAATGCAATAAAATAAAATATGCAGTACAATAAAATACAATTTGCAATGTAATAAAATACAATATGTAATGCAATAATATACAGTATGCAATACAATAAAATAAAATAAACAATAAAATACAATATGCTATTAATTATGTGAATTGCAAAACTGGCACCGTGTGTTTTATGTGTCTGTATGTTATTGCATGTGTTTTTTTCTCTTATTGTGCAGTGATGTTTAAATGTATTTGAATAAAGGAAAAAACAATATGAAATATAATAAAAATACAATAAACAAAATAAAAAATAAAATAAAAATACAATAAAATAGAATAAAATAAAATAAAGTAAATAATAGAGTATAATAATTAAGCATTAGTTTAAAGGGAAAATTAACCCAAAACACAACTTCTGTCATCATTTATTCACCTCATGTCATTCTAAACCAATATCAACAATAGGTTTGGTCTGTGGAAAGCAAAAGAGAAATTTAAAAGAAGTAAAAAGATTATTATATTAGTATTCCAAAGCAGCACTGTAGTTATGTACTGCTAGTGTAGAAATACTATTTTTGCATTTTTCTTTTAATTTTAGTATCAAACTGGCATAGACATTTCACTAATAGAGAAGCAAACAGAATGAGAGAAAGAGAAAGAATAATGGAGAGAAGTTCATCTGGAATTGTTCTAGTTATTTCATTATGGTAATAACCTTCCCTGCACTGTTGATCAGACAAATTTGTCTGCGGGGCTTTTCTGACGCCCCTGTACACGTCACTCTTTCCTAGTCTTACTCTTCATGCAGCGAAGCATTAAAAAGTCATTAAACTGTACTCATCTCGTGCAATGAATAGACAGAGAGACAGAGAATGAACGAGGGAGAGAGAGAAATGCACTTCAAAAGTCAATTCAAATGATTTATAAGCTCCGTTTTGATCACTCGCTTCTGGTTCTCAAGGACATGGCCACACTCTGATAGAAAAACAACTCAATAATGAAATAAAAAAGTGTGGAAAGATAGATAGCCTTTGAGGGAGAGATGCATTAGGCTGAAGGTATACAGTCCACTTAGTCCTCAACTCCAACTTTTCAAAACGGTCCCAAAACAAGCACGCAGTAGACAAGAATGACAAAATGGAAGATTACTGTAATGGGCTTATAGGTTTTTGAAGCCGCCATCGTCTTCAAATACGTTCTTGGTTGCCACTGAAATCCATTAGGCCTGTCGGAGTAACATTACATTTTGTCATGGCTGCTGTCCCTTTAAAACACACCACCGAATCGCATTTCTCCCTAATCTAATCCCCTGACAACACTAGACTAAAAGCAGGCCAGCGGGACTATAAGAGGGTGAGAACAACAAGGTTTTTGATTGTTAAAACGAGGGAATGAATGCAATGTTATGAATGTGATAGCATCTCAACGGAGCGCTTCATCCTGACAGCAGGCTTAGCGTCGGTCTGTGATGATAGTCAAATCCCCGTGTCGGCACGTCTAGAGAGGGAAGGCCGCGCTACAGGTGTCGGGTAGAGACGCGGGAAGAGTGAAAGGGTGTGTGTTTGTGTGTAAGGGTGATAGCAGGTATTAGCGCACAGGCTGCTTGCTAAGCTCCTGTGGCGACGACTGGACGGAACGTTTTATCGCAGGTGTGTCTGAACTTTGATAACACCGCAGGTGAACCAAACACGCAGACACAAACACGAATAGTGCACATATGTGACCACAAAACCAGTCATAAGGGTCAATTTTTTTTAAGCTGAATGGAATAAATAAGCTTTCCAGTGATGTATGGTTTGTTAGGATAGGACAACATTTGGCCGAGATACAACTATTTGAAAATCTGGAATCTGAGGGTGCAGAAAAATCAAAATATTGAGAAAATCGCCTTTAAAGTTGTCCCAATGAAGACCTTAGCAATACATATTACTAATCAAAAATTAAGTTTTGATATATTTGCAGTAGAAGATTTACAAAATATCTTATGATTATATCCTAATGATTTTTGGCATAAAAGAAAAATCGATCATTTTGACCCATACAATGTATTGTTGGCTGTTGCTACAAATATATACCCATGCTACTTATGACTGCTTTTGTGGTCCAGCCCCAATATTGCTGTGCCCATGTAAAATATTACTGGTAAATCTACTGTAAATTCATAACAGTATCCAAACAAGTTTTAAAATTTTGGGACACTTTTTTTGATGCCCCAGTACTGATAAAAGGCAATGATGTCAGTCTCCTGATGTCAGTCTGTGGAGGCAAAAAAATTACTTTCTTCCTGAGTGAATAAATGGTTCATTCATTTAATTGATTTGATCAAAAGCACTGATTCATTCAGCAATAAAACAAGTGATGTGTTTACGAGTGAGTCATTGATTAATTCATTGAAGTGATTTGTTTAAAAACAAACACTGATTCATTCAGAAATAAACAAGTGACTGAAAATAAAAAAGAACTCGATAATGAAATAAAAAGTTTGGAAAGATAAAGAGTCACTGGGGAGAGATGCATTCGGCTGAAACTAGACAGTCCACTTAGTCCTCAATTTTTTAACTTTTTAAAACTGGTCCCAAAACAAGCATGCAGTAGACAAGAATGACAAAATGGAAGATTACCATAATGGGCTTATAGGTTTTTGAAGCCCCTATCATCTTTAAATATGTTCATTAAGCCTCTTGGAGTAACACATCAAATAAGTGACTTGCTGCGTCTCTTTTTTTGAAGGATTACTTTACGGCTGTTAAAGGGATAGTTCACCCCAAAAATGAAAATTCTGTCATTAATTACTCACCCTCATGACATTCCAAACCTCCCAGACCGTTGTTCATCTTTGGAACACAAATGAAGATATTTTTGATGAAATCCAAGATCTTTCTGACCCTGCATAGACAGCAACATAACTTCCACCGTTGAAGTCAAAAGTTTACACACACCTTGCTGAATCTTCAGTGTTAATTATTTTTACCAAAATAAGAGGGATCATACAAAATGCATGTTATTTCTTATTTAGTACTGACCTGAATAAGATATTTCACATAAAAGATGTTTACATATAGTCTACAAGAAAAAATAATAGTTGAATTTATATTTCGAAAGTTTACATACACTTGATCCTTAATACTGTGTTGTTACCTGAATGGTCCACAGCTGTGTTTTTTTGTTTAGTGATAGTTGTTCATAAGTCCCTTGTTTGTCATCAACAGTCAAACTGCCTGCTGTTCTTCAGAAAAATCCTTCAGGTCCCCCAAATTCCTTGTTTTTTTTTTTTTTCAGCATTTTTGTGTATTTTAACCCTTTCCACCAATGACTGAATGATTTTGAGATCCATCTTTTCACACTGAGGACAACTGATGAACTCATATGCAGCTATTACAGAAGGCTGAAGCACTCAGTGAGAAACACTCACTGATTCTTCAGAAGGACACACAATGCATTAAGAGCCAGGGGTGTAAACTTTTGAACAAAAAGATGTGTACATTTTTCTTATTTTACCTAAAAAGATGGATCTCAAAATCATACAATAATTGTTAGAAAGGGTTCAAATACACCAAAAATGCTGAGAAACAAAAGAATCTGTGGGACCCAAAGGATTTCTCTGAAGAACAGCGGGCAGTTTGACTGTTCAGGACAAAGAAGGGACTCATGAACAACTATCACTAAACAAAAAAAGCAGCCGTGGATCATTCGGGTAACAACACAGTATTATCTCAATCAAGTGTATGTAAATTTTTATAAATTCAACTTTTATTTTCTCTTGTGGACTACATGTAAACGTATGTGAAATCTCTTATTCAGGTCAGTACAAAATAAGAAATAACATGCATTTTGTATGATCCCTCTTATTTTTGTAAAATAATTAACATTTTGCAGATTCTGCGAGGTGTATGTAAACTTTTGACTTCAACTGTATGTGTGTGGTGCTGGCATTCAATAAGCTATTTAGCACTACAAAACATTAAGGCTTGGCTGATCTAAGATCTGTTGGAAGTTGTGCTTACTGTCCAGACAGTAATTTTCCACACCTCATCAAGATGTGTTATTTTAGTGTCCAGATTCTGGATCGGCCATGCTGCACTGGCCTACGTGTGTTATTGACTAATCAGACTCCCCCAAGGGGGTCCGTTCGCTCTGACGCCAATAATCCTGAGCATGTAGCGCTAACTGCTAACAACCACGCAGACACACACACACATGGTGCCCTCTCCTGCGCAGTCATCCAACAGCTCCTTGGACAAACAGACGGAGAGATGATGATTATGTTGCCGCTAATCTGTAGTCCCTCATTCCAGCCACCAGGGAACGAGTGTGCGGCTTTTTTTAATAAGGACATAAATGATCCCCACGAGGCAGTGAATTCCCACAGGAGAGAGAGAGATAGAGAGAGAGGGGGAAAAAATCACTCTAATGCTTATCATTGCGACTGTTTGCAACCAGGGGACAAAATGGCAATAAACAAGAGGTGCAGCGGAAGCCGGCGGGGTGATAATATGCACAGTTATTTACACGTTTGCATGTTTATCTGTGCTTGGCAGACTCCCGCCAGATCTGGGATGCATTCTCTGCTCTCGCAGGGCGTAAAGCTTCTAGACGGTAGCGCACACACACTGTCTGACTCCTATGCTACTTGAGTGTGTTTTCTAGCTGGAGGTTTGAATGCGTGATTGGTTTGGATAGAGATGTTTGCGCTCCCTGGAGAACTGAAGCTAAGCAGAAGACGGACTGCGCCGCGACTGATAATCTTTAGAAATCACAGAGACACTGTCCTAGAAACAGAACAAAACAGAGAGGGAATGAAAAAGACCTCATCATGATGGGAATTTGTCACATTGATGCAACAAGCATCACTAGGTTTCGATATTTTCTGAAGAAAATTTGAGTGATGTTTGCGTGCTGTAATTCTAAGATGTCTCTATACTGCTCCCAAGGAGTTCTTAGAGGTTTTTAGAATGTCTCTATCTATCTACAGTATCTATCTATATATCTATCTAGGCAGACATTGGTGTCAGTAAGTTGTTTTTTAATGAAATTAACACTTTTTTTTTCAGCAAGGATGCATTAAATTAATCAAAAGTGACAGTCAAGACATTACTAATTTCACAAAATACTGTTAACTGTTAACTAAATGCTGTTCTTTTATAAACTTTCTATTCATCAAAGAATCCATAAAACACTTACGTCACGGTTTGGTCAGTTACCGGGGTGTGTGGCCATATTGGCGATACTCGGATGTAAACAACAGCATGGATTGCATGGTAAATGTACTACTGAATACGTTGTTCTGCTAATTTGTGCTGTCTAAACCATGGAAAAAACACGTGGAAGCTGCTAAATTATATAGAGAATGACTTAGTAAGCAGGAAAGGGTGCAATATTTTGACAAACTTCAGTTAATAGGTAGTAAAGATGCATACGAGCAGTAATAATTAAGATATTAGCCTAATATTTCACCCATCTGACCGGAACTAAGAAGTTGTTAAGATTCTTGCCTTGGAAATCCTGGTTTAGACACACGCCTTTTGTTCCTCAACCAGTTTTTGACACTCTTCTCCATGATGCGTTATAACTTTTGGCAGTCTATCGTACTCCAAGTGTTTTTGTCCAACCGATTAGTACAGCCCAAAACATGACAATAAATGACAATAAACCATTTTCAGCAGCAATAATTAGCAAAATATGAGAGTATCGTTCTGTTCTGTGGTATTGTTTGCATTCAGTGCCGCCAATATGGCCGACTGATGACAAATCGTGAAAACATGTAGATAACGGTTTCAAATCTTACTGACCCCTGATATATACATCTATATATATTGTCTATATAATATGTATGAGAGGGATGGAAATAAAGAAAGATGAGGTTAAGAATCTAGGTCATGTAGCATTACGCAATATAAACACAACCATTTTGCCAGCTTGACATTGCCATTGTTAGAGCAGAGATGTCCAAATTCCCCCTGTCCTAACTAATAAACATTACACATTCCTTTCTATCCACTGTCTGTTCTTTCTTTTCATTCACTCTGCCATCTCTCTCTACAGCCGTGATTTAAATGGGTCTGGAATGTTCCCCTCTGTGGATTTCACCTTGATTGGATGTAATGACAGCATCTGTAGCCACAAATATCCTTGGCGAGCTCCTTCAGGAGCCGAGGTTGTCTACATGTGGTATACAACCCCATGCATCTTCAAAAAAAAAAAAAAAGGTTGACTTACCTCTGACTATTGGGAGAAAATGACTTGTTAAGGTCAGGGTGACAGGACGAGGTCTGACACCGCAAGCTTGTCTCCAGGAAATCCCAGTCAAGGTCAGAGAAACAGATATACAGATGATAATCAACTGTGTCTTGGAGGCTGGACTGCTGTCACTAGTTCTATAATGGAGGATACACTGTTTGCAGACTTTCATCTTTCCACAACATGACTGCTTTTCTACAACAATTCAGTACACAACAAGTTAAACTGAGTAACTTATATTCACAATATTTCAGTTGTTTGTGTAGTTTTGCTCCTTTAACAAAATAAATTGCAATCTAAACCACAGTTTTAACAGTCGTGTTTCCAGTCACTGGCATTGTTACTGAATGAATCAGTGCTTTGAATGAATCAGTTGAATGAACAATTCAATGACTTACTCATACACGTTATTAAATGAATCTGCATTTTAATTGAATCATTTGAGAGAATTATTTAAATGAGATAATGACAGTCACTTGTTTCGTTCCTGAGCAAGTTATTTTTGTATGAATCAGTTGAATTAATATGTCATCTAAAATTTGCATTTTAGATACAATATTCCGGTCACTGTTTAGTTTTCCTGCTTTAATGAATTAGGTTACAATCAAAGCAACAGTTTAACAGTTGTTTTCCTGTTTTGTACTTGAATGAATCGGAAGTATTTGAATGAATCATTTGAGTAAATGATTTGTCTTCGCTCAAGCATTGGTACTGAATGAGTCTGCATTTTGAACAAATCGGTTGAATGAACAATTCAATGACTCACTCATAAAACAATCACTTGTTTTGTTACTGAACAAATCAGAATTTTAAATAAACCATTTGAGAGAATTTAAATGAGATAATGACAGTCACTTGTTTCGTTCCTGAACAAGTTATTTTTGTATGAATCAGTTGAATTAATATGTCATCTAAAATTTGCATTTTAGATACAATATTCCGGTCACTGTTTAGTTTTCCTCCTTTAATGAATTAAGTTACAATCAAAGCAACAGTTTAACAGTTGTTTTCCTGTTTTGTACTTGAATGAATCAGAAGTATTTAAATGAATCATTTGAGTAAATGATTTGTCTTCGCTCAAGCATTTGTACTGAATGAGTCTGCATTTTGAACAAATCGGTTGAATGAACAATTCAATGACTCACTCATAAAACAATCACTTGTTTTGTTACTGAACAAATCTGAATTTTAAATGAACCATTTGAGAGAATTTAAATGAGATAATGACAGTCACTTCTTTCATTCCTGAACGAATTATTTTTGAATGAATCAGTTGAAAAAATGAGTCATCTAAAACTTGCATTTTAAATACAATATTCTAGTCACTATGTTTAGTTTTGCGCCATCAATGACAGTTGCGATCAAAGCCACAGTTTAACAGTTGTGTTTCCTGTTTTGTTCCTGAATGAATGAGATAGTTGAATGAACCATTTGAGTAAATAATTTATCTTCGCTCAACAACAGTCGCATGTATTGTTACTGAATGAATCTGCGTTTTGAACAAAACTGTTGAATGAACAGTTCAATGACTCACTCAGAACACAATCACTTGTTTCATTATTGAATTTACATATTGAATTAATCATTTGAGAGAAATATTTAAATGGCATAATAACAGTCGCTTGTTCATTCCTAAATTAATGATTGATTTTAAATTAATCAGTTGAATGAATGAGTCACTGATTCACTCAATGAGAACAAGTCACTTAAAAATCCTATAATAACATACACTGAATGACCAATATAATCAACAAAAATACTGTCATAAATATGGTTTCTTCAATTCCAATCAGGTTAAAAAATGTGTTTCTAGCACTTTTAGAGTTGGTATGTGCATGTATGTTCAAGAGTAAGAACTTTTGGAAAGACCAAGTGATGCCTTTTCTAATAATTGCCTTTTAATTAAAAGGTAAGATATCTTTTCCCACGGGTGCCATGTTACAATTTCTCCCAGTCTTTTTTTTCAACAAATGGCCTGTCTCTTTATATTGTCTCTGCAAACTCTTGCATAATAGCCCTACAGCACACCTGTGGTGACCACCTCTAATGGCCACTTTATGTGGCTCTCAGCTGGGCTGTTTGCAATTCCTGTCAGGTTGGGTTTTAAGGCCATTGAGTGAGCAATGTACAAGTATTGTAAAGAGTTGATGTACTGTATAAGTTTAAATTAAGTCATGCTATGAGGCTTTTTGGCAGGCACAGGCATTTGCTCTCATAATGACAATGACAATGTCCATTGTCCTTCAGTTAGAGAAGATGAGTGGGTGGTGGTACCTTTCACACTCTCCATACAGAGTGTTTTACGTTCACATCACTTTACATTATATTAGCCTATAAAAGTGAAAGTTTTGCTGATATTTGCATAAAAGCCTAAGTGAGAAGTTCTTACTTAAATAATACTAGGAAAACATTTAAGTTGGTTTCTTATTATGTAAATGGTAATATAAACCATACTTTTCCTCTGTTGTTGAGAGTTAAGATGAAAGCCCGGTGTCCCAGAACATTTAACAGATCTTTAAATACAGTAACACCGTGTCCTAATCAGACGTGACGCGTCTGATATATCATCATAGCCATTCAGAAGTGCACTGCAGTCCCCACCAAATGGACAAGTTTATAATCTAATAATCGTATAATTCATAAATATTAAACTTTTTGACATTATTAAAAGTACATACTGAGTGACTGATACCATATATGTCACTGAAAACACTTCGCGTTGAGTTCGCAGTTTTAACGTACGTTTGCTTTAATTTATTTTTAAGATCTAAGGTAAACGGATGCTTTCAGTATGGCTTTAAATGTCACGCAGTGTGCTATTCAAACTCACATGAGACACTTTTAACATTTGAATAAAGCACATAATCAGTACCTGAGATGATGACTGTCACAGTTTGTAAGTTGTTGAGCCACAATGTCGCAGAAACTGTTTCTAAAACAGAAACTTCGCTTGTTGCTGTCATGGCTGGTTACCGGAGATTTATGGCAAGCCAAAATGGTCAGATTTACACTATAGATAAATCGCATTCATACATAAAACAGTTTTTGACGGCATTTGAAATAGCATTAGCAGCGTCAAATACGCCATCCTGAAAGCAAACGGCGCAAAAAAAAAAAAAAAAACGCGTGCGTTTTAGTGTTTGTAAAAAGTATTTTAACGCCATTTGGCTTGCCACAGGCCACCGTTAAAAACGTACTTCTGAATGCTCAAAAGCGCGCTTTACTTACGAGTTTTCCTTGTAGTATAATGAGCCATGCACACTAATTTTTACAGCCAGTAATACTGAACTGTTTTCACCCAATCAATGATGAGCAGAACCGGACCAGACTAATTCACCACGGATCATTTTAGTGGAAGAAGTGCCTGTGAACTGATAGGAAATTTTTATGTACAAAGTAACTTTATCTCTACTAACATTGAACATAGACAGATTCCACGTCTTTGTCATAACAGCTAATACTGTTAAACGCTGTCAAAAACTGTGTTTTGTATGTAAACGCGATTCTATTGTTTTATTTTGCTTTACGTCGCGTCACACCACTCCTGTCTGTTTTTTTTTAGGTCATGATGAAAAGGAAATGGTGGATCTTTTTGAAAGCACTGTAATGGGGGATTCTATCCAAGTTGAATGTGAGCTTGCAGTCAATTGTACAAAAGTGGCAGAATTTAAGCTGGCTAAATAATTGGAGTATTTCACAGGAAGATTGAGGAAGATATTTTGATTCAAAATAATGATACATGTACATGGATGAATCATTCAAAACAAGATCAGCGTGCTGACTTTAGCTGGCCAGTGGTGTAGTTAACTTGCCTAACCAGCAGTGTTACTAACTACCCAGTGTTTTACTGGGTGTAATGGAACTTGTATTGGTTTTAATGGAAACTGTAATGGACTTTGTGGGTTTCTACTAGTGTTTGGTCACCTTTTATTGGTGGCTTTTTAAAACCACTGAATCCTAATGGAATATATCCCAAAACACACCACAGAAAACCATTTCTTAATGGTTTTAATGGTTAAAAGTTGATGGTATTAGTTAGAATTTCTATGACGGTTTCTGTTGTTTTTTTCAGCTGGGTAGACCATGTCATCTTATTGGCATATGTCCTATTGAAAAAGTGTCATCCCTTTTTAAATAGCAACAGGCCTAAGTGATCATCACAGTCTTGAACATAATTTTCTACTTGGTAGTCAGTTGCAGGGGAGAATTTCTAAGGGGAATTTGATTGAACAAACAGTTGTGTAATGAAGATGAGTCATCAATATTTTGGTCCTGGAAGAGAAAAGCAATGCATTATAAATATGCAAATTTGAATTAAGAATGAATTTGGTCAATGTTTAGGAGTGCACTAGCATATAGATTAGCCTTAAAACTAAATGAAATTCCAAATGTAGGTTTGGGAGGAGCCTAATCATTCAGTCCCGTCAATCATCGTTACGAGCCTATATAAGCAAGCCTCATTGCAACGTCCCAGCGGCAATTCTTCCTGCATCACTCCACCTCCCCTTCTCCTCCGTCGTTTCTGTTATTCTCCCTCTAGGTAGTACCGCAATGAGGGGGTTGAACTCGGTGCTCAAGCTGAGCCTTGGGTTCGAGCTTTCATTAAGCACAGCAAGCCAAGTTTGTTTACCATGTGAAACAGAACACAAGGCACGAAACTCTAATTTTAAGATTTCACAGACCAGAGACAGAAAAACAGGCAAACATACCAAGGAAACCAGCTTGTGCAAGAAACATGACAAACACTGACAGGAAATATTGCCATGACATAAGCCAAAAGCTGCTCCAAGGTGGTCTTCTGGCTCAAATCAGCTTGACCAAGATGGTGTACCGAATCTAAACCAGGTCCATCATAATCAGAGATTAATCTAGCCTGGCTTGGACCAACCAGAAAGAGATATATGTATGTCTGTATATATATATTTATATGCATCAAAATACCCAATATGCAATGGAGGCCAGCACCTTTCCTGGTTTCTTTCACTCTGCTCAAATCCTTAGAAGCAGAGTAAGAATTCCTCAGAGGCCGGAGAAGACTAGCAAGACATCTGCAATATAGACGTGGGCTTCTCACTGCCTGAGATCACAGACATCCTCCTCCTTCCCATCAGCATTTCTCTACCTCTGTTGATGTCTTAATGCAGTCCAGACCCACTCCGCTGAGACACACCATGTAGAAGTCACGAAGAGCCGGAGTCCACGCATCAAACTCGCTTTTCATATTCACCCTCAAAACACCCAGACACGTCCCTTATTCATGACTGACATCAAGAGGAGGACATGAGGTGAGAGGGGGAGAGAAAGCGAGAGAGAGCGAGAGGGCTTCTGTAAGAGAAAGAGGAAGGATGAAAACCCAGAAAGAGCTGAGAGACAAACAGGAGTTGCTCTTTGAAGTCGTTTGATGTGCCGTGAGGATTGTAATGCTCGGGGATGATATATTTTCGAGCAGAGCTAGCACGGATGGAGAGGGGTTGAGAAGGAGAGAGATAGAGAGTGAAGGCTTTATTGTGAGAGAGCGAAGTGCGTGCTGACCCGCTCCAGTCAGCTGCTTGATGTGCAAGCTAATGAAACTTTCTGCTGATGCCATTTATCCACTAATGAGGGCCACTCACCTCTACAAACACACACACACACAC
>JAHKKF010398532.1:0-10356 GCA_019740295.1 Labeo calbasu | reverse complement strand
TTTCGCTACATAAGACCCTTCTTCCTCCGCTGGGATAGTTTACAACCGCATTTGAGATTGTTTGAAGCCCCATTTAAACTGCATTTTGGAAGTTCAAAATCGGGGCACCATATCAGTCCTTTATATGGAGAAAAATGCTTATTGTTCTGGAAGTGGACTTCTCCTTTATTGATGGTAATAATAAATGTTGTGGGTTTTTTTTGTTTTGTTTTGAGTAGTGAATCAGCATGTTAAAATTTAAATAGAAAACAGTTATTTTAAATTGTAATAATATTTAATTATATAAATGTTTTACTTTGTTTTTGAACAAATAAGTGCAGCCTTGGTGAGCATAAGATTTCTTTCAAAAACACTGAAAAACTTACTGACCCCAAACTTTTGAATGGCCATGTATCTGAATTTTAAAATTATCTCCAGCCCTGGAAAGGACATGGAAATCAATTAAATACTTAAAAAAAAAAAACTACAGTAAATATGCATTTTTTTAGTCATCTTCCTTAAGCTAATACTTAATCAGTTTGTTCTTTATGAGTGAAATCTGATTTATTATCCAACTATCACAAATTACTAGATAAGTCATGGAAACACATAAGATGTTACTGTGTCATCTATGAGGTGCAGAGGTTGATGTCATCTTGAAAGTTTCTTCTTGAAAGTTAAACCAAAGTCGAACTTGCATACATTATGGCCTGGTTAGCGATTATGGAAATCTCAAATTAGACTAAAGTAATCACTTCAGGGATTCTCCCTTCCGCTTAGCCCGCAGAGATATGTGTCACATTTCAAACCTGCACAAGAACTCGAGAGCGCTCTGTCCATCATACTGAATTTAGGTCAGTTTACTTAATACTTATATAGGGCCCATAACTATGAATCCACAAATCATCTCAGACTCTAGAGACACTAGCTATGATTTAACTGTGAACAGAGTCACCATTTACTGTACACGCATGATATGTATGACAAACGCCGTCTAAACTGTTGTATGCTTCAACAGAGACACTACAGTCCAGACTTTAACGCTGCAGCCCTCTGTGAGAGATGGCATCATCATCTATGAAGACTCTCCATTGGTCAGTATTCACCTCTGACATCATGGCTTTGTTTCAAACATCTTTTACGCATCACATGAGAAGCTGTATTTGTTTGACATGCAGTTGAGGTTTTCATGTTAAGACTGCAGCTCATATGTGACCCAGATCTATTTTTCTTCCCCCCTCATAGCAGTGTGAACAGCACAATTTGGGCCACTGATTTGGACCACTTATATATGTGGTACTAAATCAGATACAGGTTTGATGTTTTGCAATTCATGCAACTTTTGCGTCACTCTAGATCAGGGGTGGGGAACGTTGATCCTGGAGGGCCACTCTCCTGCAGAGTTTAGCTTCAACCCTGAAAAAAAACTCACCTGCCTGTAGCCCTAGTAATTCTTAAGACCTTGATTAGTTGTTCAGGTTTGTTTGATTAGGGTTGGAGTTAAACTCTCCAGGAGAGTGGTGAGTTCCCCACCCCTGCTCTAGATCAACATTCGTCACAGTTCTGCATACCGGTAGTTAGTTGGTCATTTCAGGTAATATGAAAGACTAGCCATGAAGTCAGTCGAGGGACAGTGAGGTGCAAGTATTACAATAACACCTCTATACAAGCAAAACTTGAGGGATTGTATTGTAAATATTTAAATATGTAAATATTCTCCTCATCCTTGCCTTTGTCCTCCTTATTGCCTATGTGCAAATTTTCTGACTTCTAAGGCACATCACCTTACAAATGAACACTGACTTCAGTGGCTTTCTGGGATATTCTGGGGGCTCGCCCGGGATATTTTGAACTATAAGGGTATAAAAACTACTGTGTGTGTGAATGTTCCTGCCATTTAGGTTATACAATTCATTAAGATAGGATACATCTCTTGTAAACTGTGCTTTTTGGCTTCCAATGGCACATCACCTTGCTAATGAACCCATAAACTGGGATGCCCAAACTCAGTCCTGGAAGGCTGGTGTCCTGCAGAGTTTAGCTCCAGCCCCAATTAGACACACTTGAACCAGCTAATCAAGCTCTTATTAGGCATACTAGAATCTTCCCGACAGGTGTGTTGAGGCAAGTTGGGGCTAAACTCTGCAGGAAACACCAGCCCTCTGGGACTGAGTTTGGACACCCCTGGCAAAAACAGACTTCAGTGGATTTCCATATAACAGCATGTTGCATACTTTCTTTTGCGCAAACATTTTTTAAAATTTAGAGATATTAGAGATATTAAAGATATTTGTCATTGATGCTCAGGATCTGTTGCACACCAAATCCTCCAACATTAGTCATCAATCTTTACTATCTTCATGTTATAAGTGAAATCTGATATACTGTAATATGACTGACTACCAAAGCAATCCTAACCATAACCATTTATGGGGCTCCATAGATTGCCTTACTCATTTTCCATGCCTTTCTAACATCGGATTTAGATTTTGGGCACATCCCTACTATTTAGAAAGAGTTCGGGAGGCTCGCCCGGGATATTTTGAACTGTAAGGGTGTAAATAAACCACTGTGTGTGAATATTTGTCCTCCAACATCAGTCAGTCATCTGTTCATTACAATCTTCATGTGATAAGTAAAATCTGATGTACTTGAATATGGCTGACAACCGCAGCAAGCCTAACCATATCTCTTTAGGGCAGGAGTGCCCAGACTCGGTCCTGGAGGGCCAGGGTGTCCTGCAGAATTTAGCTCCAACTTGCCTCAACACACCTGCCAGGGAGTTTCTAGTATGCCTAGCAAGAGCTTGATTAGCTGGTTCAGGTGTGTCTAATTGGGTTGGAGCTAAACTCTGCAGGACAGCGGCCCTCCGAAACAGAGTTGTGGCACCCCTGCTTTAGGGGCTCCGTAGATTGCCTTACTTATTTTATTACAATGGCACATTACCTTACAAATGAACGCATAAACACTGATTTCAGTGGCTTTCAGAATGACAGCATTTGTAATTGATGCTCAGGATCTGTTGTACACCAAATCCTCCATCAGTCGGTCATCTATCCTTACAATCTTCATGTGGTCAGTGAATTGTGATGTACTTTAATATGGCTGACTACCGCAGCAAGCCTAACCATGCCCCTTTCCCAAATTTGCCCAAATTCACTCCTGGAGTGGAGCTTGCCTCAACACACCTGCCAGGGAATTTCTAGTATGCCTAGCAAGAGCTTGATTAGCTGATTCAGGTGTCTAATTGGGGTTGTCTCCAAGACAGAGTTTTGGCACCCCTGCTTTATGGGCTCTGTAGATTGCCTTACTCATTTTCCGTGTATTTCGGAAATCGGATTTAGACTTCGAGTACATCCCTACTAATTAGACAAGATGTTGGGGGCTTGCCCGGGATATTTTAAACTATAAGAGTGTAAATAAACTACTGTGAGTGAATATTAGTGCCATTTAGGTTACAGTTCGTTAGGATGGGATACATCCCTTGTAAAACTGTGCTCTTTGGCTTCCATGGCACATTACCTTACAAATGAATGCATAAACACTGATTTCAGTGGCTTTCAGAATGACAGCATTTGTCGTTGATGCTCAGGATCTGTTGTGCACCAAATCCTCCAACATCAGTCAGTCATCTATCCTTACAGTCTTCATGTGATAAGTGAATTGTGATGTGCTTTAATATGGCTGACTACTGCAGCAAGCCTAACAAGCCTAAGCCCATGTCCCTTTAGGGCAAGAGTGCCCAAATTCGATCCTGGAGGGATGCTCTCCTGCACAGTTAGCTCCAACTTGCCTCAACGCACCTGCCAGGGAATTTCTAGTGTGCCTAGCAAGAGCTTGATTTAGCTGATTCCGGTGTGTTTAATTGAGTTTGGAGCAAAACTCTTCCGAAAAGCGGCCGTTCAAGACAGAGTTTTGCCACCCCTGCTTTAGGGACTCTGTAGCTTTCCTTACTCATTTTCCGTGCCTTTCATAAATCGGATTTATACTTTGAGCACATCCCTACTATTTAGAAATGATTTTGGGGGCTCGCCCGGGAAATTTTAAACTATAAGGGTGTAAACTACTGTGTGTGAATATTAGTGCCATTTAGGTTACAATTCATTAAGATGGGATAAATCCTTTGTAAAACTGTGCTCTTTGGCTTCCATGGCACATTACCTTATAAATGAATGCATAAACACTGACTTCAGTGGCTTTCAGTATGACAGTGTGTTGCATGCTTTCTTTTTTTCGCAAAAAGGTCAGTTCAGGGCCATGATCAGTTCTGATATCGGCCATATTTCAAAACTTAATGAGAACAGACAAACAAAAATGTAAGATTCACCACCTCAGGTTCTGGGTGTCCTGTGATCTCCTGAAAATTAGTCATGTGAAGTGTAAACTTTGCATAGTGATATTTATACATCTATCAGCAGATGGTCCAGACCACTGCTCCAGCGAGGACAAACACGTTGCCAGCTCACACCCGGAGGACGCCCCGGCACAGATGAGGGAAAAAGTGTTAAAAATTAATGAATGACCTCAAGGACAGTGTGTTATAATCCTCCACGCTGCTCGTTTCTGAAGTCGGCCTGTTGTTTTGTTAGCGTGATGGTGCCATTTAGACGCGTTGTTTGTGAAGCAGGGTCGCGGGTGTTCTCTACAAAAGGCTTTTAACGATGTCTCTGCTCGATACAAGGTGGAGGGAGATGAAAAGCAGGCTGTGACTCGGAGTTTGGCCCCTCAATTAGCACCCAGCGGCAGCTCTCAGGGTATAAATAGTCTTTAGGCTTTGAAGCCCCTTCTGATGCCTCATCTGATATCAATGCTTCCAAATGGTCTCGCATTGTGCCGGGCCGACGGATAAAAGCAACAGGAAAACACCCCTCGTTCTCTGCAAACCACCTTTCAGCTCTAGGTTGTAAATAACGGAAGCTAATGTCACCTACATATCAGAGGTGATGAAAACAAGCTGAACACGGATATAATCTTCAACTCTCCATTAACTCCAATCCTCTTTGGTGTTTTTGAATAAAGATGATCTGGAGATGGAGTGCAATGGTTCAAATATGGGGCTGTTTTGATTGACATCTGTATATCAGTGACTATTCAGTATGGGAATCTTTTGGCGTCCCATGATTCAAAGAGATTTCAATTCAGCAAGTCATAATCAAATTTTATAATGGCAGTGAATGGCTGTTGAGATTTTGAAGCACAATAAAGTGCATCCATCCATCGTAAAAAGTACTCCACATGGCTCCGGGGGGTGAATAAAGGGCTTCTGAAGCGAATCGATGCATTCATGTAAGAAAAATATAAGGCCATTATACTAATATTAAAACTTTCTAGCTTCCGCTAATTGTCGTATGCGCGTTTACGAGAAAGAAAGAAATAGTGATACAAAAGAAATCTTTTGTAACATTATAAATCTATAAGTCTTTGTTGAATAAAAGTATTAATTTCTTTAGAAACAAAATCATTCTGACTACAGTTTTTAAACTACATTACACCTGTTTTGGTGCAAGAAATGTTGCCTAACATTCATTTAGATCATGTCAGCTTGATCGAGGAATGAAATAATGGAATAAAAATGTGCTCTCGTCTGTTGTTCTAAAGGTTAAAGCTGTGAAGATGGGACATATCCTGGTAATAGATGAGGCTGATAAAGCTCCCACAAATGTCACCTGTATCCTGAAGACATTGGTGGAGAGTGGAGAGATGATCCTGGCAGATGGAAGAAGAATAGTGTCAGGTGAAAAAGACAGAGAGAATCTTACACATTCCATGTCACAAACCCGCCACTGAAACTGTCTTTAAAACAGGAATCGTTCTTTGTTTTCCACAGATCCACTGGAAGCAGCCGGAAGGCCTAATGCAATTCCCATGCATCCAGACTTCCGCATGATTGTTTTAGCAAACCGACCTGGCTTTCCGTTTCTGGGAAATGACTTCTTCGGAGCACTTGGTAAGACGTACATATTATACAGTATTGTGTTAATAATATTTGGCCACAATGCACGATTGACCAATCAGAATCAAGCATCCCAGAGAACTATTTAATAAAATTACAATAATCAGGGGTGCCCAAACTCAGTCCTGGAGGGCCGGTGTCCTGCAGCACCACTGCCTTACATTATATTTGTTTGCAATACTTTTGATGATTTACTCTTTCAGGGGACATATTTAGCTGCCATGCAGTGGACAACCCCAAACCGCAGGCTGAGTTTGCCATGCTGAAGCAATATGGGCCTGATGTTCCCGATGCAGTCCTTCAGAAACTGGTGGCTGCATTCGGAGAGCTCCGAGCCATGGCTGACCAGGGAACAATCACCTACCCCTACTCTACACGAGAAGTGGTCAACATTGTAAAACACCTGCAGGTAAGCAGCTGGTAGTGTTACCCTCAGATGCCACTCATAATAGTCCAATCACAGACTGTCTAATGCATATAGCAGGAAAACGGAACCTAGTAATGGTGAGACTGACAAACTATAGCTTGAAGTTGTTTTTCCACTCATTTTTATTATTGTAATATCAGATACACTACTGTTCAAAAGTTTGGGGTAGGTAATATTTATTTTAAATATTTCTGAAAGAATTGTTTAAAAAATGCAGTAAAAACAGTAATACTGTGAAATATTATTACAGTTTTAAATAACTGTTTTCTGTTTTAATACAGTTTAGAATGTAATATTTTTCTGTGATTTTTTTTTTTTTTTTTTTTTTTTTTTAAGCAGCCGTTACTCCAGTCTTCAGTGTCACATGAGCCTTCAAAATATATATATATATATTTAAAATATATAAATATAAAATAAAATAATATAAATAAATAAAAATATATATTTTTTTGTAGTAATCATAATGCAAAACAGGGTAATTTTAGGATAATTGGATGCATAGAAAATTCAAAATAACAGCATTTATTTAAAATAGAAATCTTTTATAACCAGGGATGCACATAAGTAGTCCGCAGGTCTGCATTCGTGACCCAAATAAGAAAATGCACTGTGTAAATAAGTTCAGAGCGTGCATTTGTTACCGACATTGTTGATAGCTGTTAATGCATAATTACCATTTTAGATCGACCAACTGTAATACTGTATAAAATTTCTGTTTGAATAAAAGCATAATTGTAGGCTGTTCACTGCCGTTTTCAAAGCACAATGCAAAAATGTGACATTTCATTCACTGACGCACTTCAGTCGGAAGCGCTATACCCAGCGCGTGTACGTATACTTGCTGGCAACCCGCCAAAATAAATACTTGCTAATTTAGGTTTAAAAATGCATATAAAAAAGTAAATATTATCATTTTATTTTAAGTTTACTATAAAATAATTGTATTTTATTTAATACTCCTTTTTATTGTAAAATAAAATGGTATTTCCAAACTTTATTATTTTGGTAATTTTTTTACTTAAAAAAATAAATAAATAAAGTTCAGTGATATTATCACTATTATTAATTTCTTTTTTTACAGTTATATTTAATGGGTCACAGTGTTTGCAGTGTGAGGATCAAAACAAATCTCCAGGTACTCTTATGAGAACCAGGCTAAAACAAAAACTTGTCTATAACATTAAATAGGTCAAAAGTAATAGTGAAAGCATATATAATACCTGCTTGCTGAATAAACAAACAAACTGTGGTTGGTATTCTTCCTGTATAACAGGCACAACCATGTCCAGAATAAGCTGCAAAGTGGACCAGACTTTACAGCGCAAGTCAAAAGTCTGTTCAAGTCCCAACAAAACATTAAACCTTTCAGTTTTAGGATATCCCCCCTTTTAAGAATTCAGACTATGTGTCAGTGATGAACTGCGTGTTGTTTAATAGATGAGGGTGAGTGACCCTATGTCTGAGTTGAAAGGTGCCACACGAGTGAGAGAGAGACTGAGGAGAGGCCCTGTCTCTTCACTCGGCCCACTCACAGACTGATCTGACACATAGAGGCCACACTGCCATTCTGGGCCACCTGTCTCTGGGCTCTAACTCTGCTCTCTCTCACACACAACGTAGCAGCCTCCTCCTCTCGTCTCAGCTCTCAGGAGCGACAGAGATGCAGATAGATGGATGGAATTCGTCTGTCACATTGGATGAGGAGTCAGTTGTCAGATTAGTCTGCCGCAAGCAGCCATCAGAGGTCTACACTCGCTGTCAAAAGTTTGGACACACGTGACTGAATTTGTTCCTTGTGATCTTATAAACCTCTTGTTCTAAAGGCAAATATAAATTGTATACTTAGGAATATTTAAACTACAGTTTTGTTTAAAAAACTCAATGTCCAGTAGATGAAGAAGAACCTAAGTTGAATTTTTAATAATATTAGGAAGGTAACTGTGAGAGAGGGTGAATGCGCTTCCTGCATGAGCACCAACTGCACATCTTTAACAGGCAGTCTGTTAACTTTGCTTGTTCTGTGTTCGCAGAATGCAAATGTGTAAGAAGTCATCATTATGGCAATATTGTGAAAACTGCAATAATTTTAATAGTTTTATTTAAAACGTGGCCTTAGACTGGTTCCACGGTCCTTCTGTGTCTTGTGTCTCTTGAGTTTAGAGCGGTGCTTCTCAATCTTTTTGGCTTCAAGTAGGAGTGTGCAATATGTATCGTCAACGATAATATCGCAATTATTGTTTTATCAATGAGCAAATCAGCTTTTTGAACAAATCAGTGATTCAGTGACTGACTGAATCTGCTGTTTGAACGAATCGTTTAAATAAATGACTCAATAACTCAACTTAATAAGAGTCGCTGCATCTGAATGTGGCTACTTCCGTAGTATGCAAAAAACAGTATGCCAGAAAAGTATTATGTCTAAATTCATTGTCTTCAACAGTAGGCAAAAAGCACCTGGATGAGCTTTCGCTAAGATTCTGGTTCCAGAAAATATTTAGATAATCTTTTTTTTTTTTTTTTTTTTTTGTCAAAAAAACACCTAAAGTCCCCCAATGTCTCCAACAACATTAAAAACAACAAGCAACCCACTATTCCCTGTTTTGTTTTGTTTTTTTGAAGAATGTCTAGATATTTTTAGCTTTATTGCCCAGCTTTTCTCCTGTCCTGTTGTAAATGTGCACAAAGATTTCTTTAAATAGATCGTTCGTCACCAGGCCGAAAGCATTTTAATTAACACATGTAACTGGCCCCTACTCACTGGAGATCACAGTCAATGAGCTGCATTACACAGGTCAGCCTTGCCAAATGAAACCGTATAGATTTTCTGCTCACAGGTGGCTGCACGATCACTTTTTTTTGAATATGTTCTTGAGTCAGTAACAGGTAGCCTGTTTAATCTGAGCTGATCGGATGTGATTTCGACTAGTCTTTCAGGAAAGCTGCCAGTTTCACAACTAGCTTGTATTACCACCTATTAAGTGTGTTTTTGGGTTAATAATAAGTCTTTCTGGAAGATTTGTTTTCTTGGTTAAAGCTTCTGTTTGTGGATAGCAGTTCATTTTCTGGGTCGTATGACTTCTGTAGTTTTGTAAGACTTAAAGGGATAGTTCACCCCAAAATGAAAATTTGATGTTTATCTGCTTACCCCCAGGGCATCCAAGATGTAGGTGACTTTGTTTCTTCAGTAGAACACAAACAAAGATTTTGAACTCAAACCATTGCAGTCTGTCAGTCATACAATGGCTACCAAATCTTTGAGAGTAAAAAAGAACATAGACAGACCAAACCAAATTAAACCCTGCGACTCGTGACGATACACTGATGTCCTAAGACACGAAACGATCGGAACGCATGTACAGCATCTGGCGCATGACGTGTACGTGCTCTGGCGTAGTATACGCAAGTGCCAGACGCGATCTCCGTGCAAAGTGTAAACAATAGGTGACGTATAAGCGCAGAACGCTTCCGGGGCTTGCGTATACTATCTTCGAAAAATCTTTGTTTGTGTTATACTGAAGAAACAAAGTCACCTACATCTTGGATGCCCTGGGGGTAAGCAGATATCCTGATAATGTACTCACCCCCATGTCATCCAAAATGTTCATGTTTTTCATTCTTCAGTTGAAAAAAAATTAAGGTTTTTGAGGAAAACATTTCAGGATTTTTCAGGACTTCAATGGGGATCAATGGGTTGAAGGTCCAATTTCAATGCAGCTTCAAAGGGCTCTACATGATCCCAGCCAAGCAATAAGGGTCTTATCTAGTGAAATGTGACCCTGGATCAAAAAACCAGTCAAAATTGAGATTTATACATCATATGAAAGCTGAATAAATAAGCTTTTCATTGATGTATGGTATTGTATTGTTAGCATACGACAATATTTGGCAGAGATACAACTATTTAAATATCAGGAATCTGAGGGTGCAAAAAAATCAAAATATTGAGAAAATCGCCTTTAAAGTTCTTCAAATAATGTCCTTAACAATGTATATGACT
>JAHKKF010398509.1:0-10705 GCA_019740295.1 Labeo calbasu | reverse complement strand
CTTCAGCTGTAATAATAAGAAACGGAGCAATTCCAATAGGGTCCTCGCACTACAGTGCCCGGGCCCTAAATATTAAATAGAATTTGAATTTTAATATTGTACATCCCTAAATATGAGTAAAATATAATAATTTTGATAAAACTATTTGGTCATTTGTTAACTAACATGAGCAAACAATGAACAATGAATTTATTACACTATTTTTTAATCTTTTTAATGTTAGTTAGTTGGCTAATAAAAATATAGTTCATTGTTTGTTCAAGTTAGGTCACAGAGCATTAAATAATGTTATCACAATTTGTGATTTTAATAATTCATTAGTAAATGCTGAAATTAACATTAATTCAGATTAATAAATGCTGTAGAAGTATTGTTCATTCTTAGTTCATGTTAACTAATGTAGTTAGCTAATGGTTACTAATGAATCTTATTGTAAAGTGTTACCCGATTTTTTTTCCTCTGTTGTTGTGTATTGAAATTTTTACTTAAGAATCAAAAGGAAGTGGATTTTTCATAATATCATCCATCCATTCTTCAAACCGTGTATCCTCTGTAGACTTGCGGGACATTATATCATATTACGTTTATTTTACATTTCATTGCTGCTTGATAATTATTAAAATTCAGCACAAATTCAGATTCGTTCAGTAAAACAATTAAAAGCAGATGTGATTCTCCATATCTTCATGTAGGGGTATGTTTGCATTTTTTTTGCCGTTCTCCACAGAAAGACTGGAGGGAGATGGGGGTCCCAATGAAACCCATCTTTTATTTTCTAATTAAAATCCTCCACTTTTTGCTCAGGCGCTCCACAACACCTCGACGGAGAAGGGAATTCATGATGTATTGCTGCCTTGCAAATAAAAACGGATCCATCACCTCCACCAGCCATAACCCAGATGGCCAGAAAATTGGCTTTGTGTAGAGATGTGGATTCAGGCATGAATATTAATAGAAGACAGATGTAAACGCATATTAATATCCTTTCACATTTAGGACAGCCTGAAAATTATAGTGCACTCACTTGGGGGAGAGAAAAGGTTGCATCTGGAAAAAAAAGGTGGTTTCTTTTTTTCCTTTTTTTTTTTTTTCTAATGTGATGCCAGTCTTTTGCTGTGCATGTTTTACGGAAGTGTGATATTTTGTCATCTAGTGCTGTCATACATGACGTATCCAAACACAAAAGGTTAGAATGATCAGAAAATGTATAATTCTCTTGATTTATGTATACTATATGTACAATATTTCTCATGTTTGCAGTCTCCTCCTGTGTGAATTGAATGGAGAGAAGCTTCAGACACAGACACAAAAGCAGATGGTAAGGTAATGTGATACTGTTTTTGGAAACAAAAGTTATTGCTATATTATGCATGTACCATTTGCATGTGTTTTCCCCAAAGAAAAGAGCCTACTTAAATGATTTTGATACACAATATGGCCAAAAGTATGAACGTTTAATTATAGCTTCCACTCCTTTGGGAATGCATTGTTAGAACATGGCAGCAGGGTTTGTTCACTTTAAGCATTTTAATATTAGTATTTAAATGTGTGAAAACAATAGTATAAAGTCACCAGACAAATAAAATGGGTTTAATATTGCTGTGTTTATAAACAGTTTGAGACTGAGTTGATTTTTACATCACCATTAGATGGCAGTAGTGCTCCTCCTAAAACTTATGGTTACTGTGAGGTCTGTGTTTATGTGTTTTTCTTTTCTTTTGCAATTTTTTTTTTCTATAAACATGGAATATATGTTGCTTTTCAGTGTGCTGTATAATAAATATGCTGTATTTAAAGGGACAGTTCGTCCAAAAATCACCATAGCATATCATATATTCACTCTCACATTGTTCTAAACCTGTGTTTTTTCTTTTGTGGAACACAATCATGATCATGAAATCAAGTCCCACCCTATATATTTTTTTCTTGTTTAATAAGCCCTTTCACTTGGATATACACCACAAAAAATAGGATGAAAAGGCGGTTCATGCTTTATTAGTGTGTATTCAAATTTTGTTCTCCTTGTGTATGATCCTCAGCGCCGTTCAAATGAATGTCCGTATTACAAGTGTGAAGTTAAAGGTGTGAAGACAATAAATTGTGTTAAATGGATATTAATGGTAATGATGGAGTGTGTATTGACTGGTGGCAGAGTGAACATGGCAGGTCTGAGGTATTAGGACAATTTAACTCCCACCTTCAGATGAACCAGAAGGCTCAATAAAACCCAATTAAGCAACTAGCCCCCCATTTCCTCAGCAGTTTTACGAGCACATTTACATCACGGTGCCCATGAGACTGAGGTCGCAGTGAGAGGCTACTTCAGGAAAGCTCTTATGGTCAGTGTGCTGTATCATAAACATAAGAAATTACTGTTTCTTTGTGTGTGCGGTTATGACAGGGTTTTAGCCTAAATGTAAATTTCTGTGCTTTAAAATAGATGCAGCTTTACCAGATTCTGATTTCAGATAATGCCTAGTTGTAGTCATGAGAGGTTTCAAAGATAGAGTAAGCAAAATTACACTAACTAGTTGGTTACAGATCGTAAACATGAAGGTCAGTACAAACAGGCTGACAGATCAGTTTATTATGCGGATAAAATTATATTAACACTAAGTGTCTTTGTTACATTTATATTTGTGCCCATAAGTAATGAACCATCTAGTTTCTAAATAGCATATTTTGATAAAAAAAGTATATATACTGTAGTCAAAAGTTTATGTACACCTTGTAGAATCTACAAAATGTTAATTATTTTACCAAAAATAAGAGGGATTATATAAAATGCATGTTATTTTTTTTAGTACTGACCTGAATAAGATATTTCACATAAAAGATGTTTCCATATAGTCCACAAGAGAAAATAATAGTTGAATTTTAAGAAATGACCCTGTTCAAAAGTTTACATATGCTTGATTTTTAAAACTGTGTTGTTACCTGAATGATCCATAGCTGGTTTTTTTTGTGTGTTTAGTGATAGTTGTTCATGAGTCCCTTGTTTGTCCTGAACAGTTAAACTGCCCACTGTTCTTCAGAAAAATCCTTCAGGTCCCACAAATGTTTTGTTTTTTCAGCTTTTTTGTGTATTTGAACCCTTTCCAACAATGACTGTATGATTCTGAGATCCATCTTTTCACACTGAGGACAATTGAGGGACTCTTATGCAACTATTACAGAAGGTTCACATGCTCACTGATGCTTCAGAAGGAAACACGATGCATTAAGAGCCGGGGGGTGAAAACTTTTTGAATGTGAAGATCAGGGTAAATGTAACTCATTTTGTCTACTGGGGAACATGTAAGTATCTTCTGTAGCTTCTGAAGGGCAGTAATAAATGGGAAAAAAAAAGATAGAGGCGAAATAAGAAAAATATACACATCTTCATTCTGTTCAAAAGTTTACACCTCTGGTTCTTTATGCATGGTTTTTCCTCCTGGAGCATCAGTGAGTGTTTGAACCTTCTGTTATAGTTGTATATGAGTCCCTCAGTTGTCGTCAGTGTGAAAAGATGGATCTCAAAAAAAAAAAAAAAAGACGATGCTGTGCTGACTATATTGGATCCGACAGTAAGTGTGAGTAACTGTTTTTATTATGTGGTCACTATTGCTTTATCTGTTTGATTCTTCTTCTTCTGGATGTAGGCTGTCAATCATCTGTTAGGCCATGTCCACATGCATCTTTTTCTCTCCGTTTTGGCTTTCCATCCACACTGAAATGGTGTTTTTGGTCAAGGAATAAGGAGCTTTTTCAAAACGCTCACCAAAGTGGATAAATTTGAAAATGCCGTTTTTGCTTTGCAGTGTGGACTGTAAAAACGGAGGCTTTTAAAAAACAATGACGCATGTTTAGTCATGTGACGCATATTGTACCAATAGAAATCTATGTTTATACCGGTAATTGTGGCTGTTATGTGCTATTCACTTCTACAATGCTGCTAAAGATATATTTGTACACTCTTCACATTACAGTCCTAAAAAGATGACAGAAATGTGCTCAGTTGCTGTCCTGACTCCTGCAGCTAAACGTGAAGCTGCTTTTTAGATCAAACATGAGAGTGCGCGACATGGACGCGTCAGTGAATGATGAGATATTTCCGTAAATAAATTGATCCTGCCAAGAATTGCATTAAAACGTCTTATGTCTCTTCCGTCTGTATCATCTAAGTGAGTTTTTACGCATGCGCAGTATGGCGAATTTAACATTTTCCTACGTTTCAGTGTGGATGAGAAACATTTGGAAAACGCTTGAAAACGCTAGTGTGGATGGAGAGCGTTTTAAAACGAAAACTTCGTTTTCGAAAGTGTCCGGATTAATGTAGACGTAGCCTTAGCCAATCATAGCAGTGGGCATTTACTTTTGAGTCTACAATCCATCACGCCTATCCAAACAGTGCGTTCTGATGAGGAGGGTCAAAACAGGACAGAAAATAGCCTATTACCTCTTAATTATGATGTTTTTTGATGCAAAAATCATTATAACTATACAAAGTAATAAAAAAAAGCAGTTCATAAGAAGGTAGGAGAAGTTCACTTCCAGAACAAAAATGACAGATAATTTACTCACCCCCTTGTCATCCAAGATGTTCATGTCTTTCTTTCTTTAGTCGATAAGAAATTATGTTTCTTGAGGAAAACATTTCAGAAATGTCCTCGATATTGTGGACTTCAATAGTGCCCCAAAGCTTTAACTTCCAAAATGTAGTTTAAATGCAGCTTCAAATGGCTCTAAACAATCCCAGCCGAGGAAGAAGGGTCTTATCTAGCGAAACGATGGGTCATTTTCTAAACAAATTTACAATTTATATTCTTTTTAACCACAAATGCTCATCTTGTCTATTCTCTGTGATGCGCATGCGGGGTCTGTGTAATCTGGGTCAATACAGTTAGAGTATGTCGAAAAACTCCTGTCTCGTTTTCTTCTTCAACGTCAAAATCATTCTACATCGCTGTTTTACCTTTTTTTGGTAAAGGGCATTTGATCTTCTTTGCATGTTCGCTTTTTAAACACTGGGTTGGTACTTCTGCAGCGATGTAGGGCAATTTTGAAGTTGGGGAAGAAAATGAGATGGGAGTTTTTCGACATACCCTAACTGTACTGACCGTATTGAACCGTAAAAAAAAACAGAGTTCACACAGACGTAGACATGACGAGCGTTTAAGGTTAAAAAGTATGTAAATTGTTAATTTGTTTAGAAAATGATTGTTTTGCTAGAAAAGACCCTTCTTCCTCGGCTGGGATCGTTTAGAGCCGTTTGAAGCTGCATTTAAACTGCATTTTGGAAGTTCAAACTTGGGGGCACCATTGAAGTCCACTATATGGAGATAATTCCTGAATTTTTTTTCCTCAAGAAACATAATTTCATATCGACTGAAGAAAGAAAGATATGGACATCTTGGATGACAAGGGCGTGAGTAAATTATCTGTACATTTTTGTTCTGGAAGCGAACTTCTCCTTTAAATAGCAAATTTGCTTTTTGCTATTTCAGACTAACTTCTGAACTGTTCACAAAAAGAACCGACTTATAAAAGTCATTTGCATGTCAATCAGCCTATGCTAATCACGCTCTATGTTTTTGCAGCCCAGATACGCATAGATTAAATGATCAGTTTTACATTTTTAAACACCTCTCTTGGAATTCTTCAAACGAAGATCACAATTAATCATAAAAATCGATATTTGAACCTGGCCTATAAAGGCTATTATGGAATTATAATTGAACTGCATTATAATTGCAAAGTGTATTGTGACATTGAGCTCATTTGTGCTGTCAGGGTGTTTTGATATGCTGGCCCATCAATAAACCACAGTGACTCAATCAATTTAATCAGAGAAGACGAGTTTGAGACAATTAGGGACGATCCTTTGTGCTTCCATTTCTTGGTTTGCTTTGGAAAATGTTTTGGGCGTGAGGCTTTGTTGTAACATTTTCAGTTTGAATATGATAATTCAAAAGTAGATGGCAAGAGATGGCATGCTTTTGTAACTATGCAACAAACTGGGGGAAAAAAAGAGGACAAAAATTGCATCTATCACAATTTTCGTAAATCTCAATCCCAATTTTGGACTCCTAAGCCCATCTAGAAGGCAGGAAGCTTACCTCCAGTGGCCCTGTTGTTGCACTGAAACACAATTCATCTTTCATGGCTTGGCGTTTGTGAAATATGTATGTGCTGTAGCACAAAGACATGTTTGCTGAAGTGCCCATCTAATATGCATTACATACAATCTGACAAATAGCTCTTAGGGTGAGATTGCATCCCGGTCCTTACGGTAGCTAACAGAGCCCACAGCTGGACAGTGTCTGGATAAATTACATGAGTGAATAGCTTAGTGACCCACATTTTCATATGATTTTTGGCAGAGGAAATGTAAAGGAATATACTGGAGCACAGTGGCAGCGGATGAATGATCATCAAAACAATTTAGAGTGAAAACCTTGAATTGGCCAAATGCTTGCTGACAAATCCTGAACAGAAGCAAAACATAACTCCAAGTATTACAAGCAGGTCTTTCTTCCATATTTACAGACCCTTTTACTGCCGGCAGAAAGGCAGAGAAAGAAAGGAGATGTGGTGTGCGCCTGATTGTAGATCTTAATGACAGAATGGCTCACCATGCCTTTGCCCCGGTGCTGGGCACGCACAGTACGATTGCTAGTCATACGCCTGGCACAGACGGCAGCAGAGATGGCTGGCTTGTGAGCCACTCTCATAAAGGCAATCTGTCTCAGGCTCCCATAATCACCATCTGTCATTCCCCTGAATCAATAGAAATGACAAACGAGGACCAGAAGCCCTGCTGACAGGCACAGAGGGCAGAGTGCTGGACAGAGCTCTTTGGCTCTTCAGGGGTGGATCTCGCATTAGAGCAGGTCAACGTCACTGCATTCCTCCTGGGTCCGCAGACCTGCTGAACTCTGGAGGCCTTTATGGCTAAATTCAGAAGTAATTAGTTTAGTGTTGATGATTTGGGGTAATTCGGGGTCAAAGCAAATCAAGATGTGTGTTTTTGTAAAGGTGTTTTTTTTAACTACAGGATCTTTTGTGTCGTAGGGATTGGTGCTCATTAAAACTAACAGATTGCTAAGTTTTTCTTTTTACTTGGCATTGTGCCAGCAAGACCAAGGCCATCGGATTGATTCCCAGGGAAAGCAAAACCTGAAAAAATTGGTATTGTGAATGCAATGTATGTCGCTTTGGATAATAGCATCTGCCAAATGCATAAATGTAAATGAAAAAGTAATTATACGAGGGTCACGCTGCTCAGTCTTGGAAACTTTTTACCATACCAAGTGCCTTTTATGCATTCATTGTTTAACCATTGTTCCAGACTTTTAGTCAGAAAAATTCATCATAAAAATATAAATTAAATGTTTGAAACAGTGAGATGTTTTAAATGTAAACATTTATTAGCAAACATTATGAATTTATTTTAAGTGATATTTCATGTCAAAGGTAAAATAGTTCACTCAATAATGAAAATTCTGTCATTAATTTCTCACCCTCATGTCGTTCCAAACCCATAAGACCTTCGTTCATCTTCGGAACACAAGTTAAGATATTTTTAATGAAATCTGAGAGCTTTCTGACCCTGCATAGACACAACTACCACATTTAAGGCCCAGGTAGTAGGGACATTGTTAAAATAGTCTATGTGACATTAATGGACAGTAATTAATGTGACAGTAATGTTATGAAGTTACGAGAATACTTTTTGTGCGCAAAGAAAACAAAAATTATGACTTTATTTAATAATTTCTTCTCTTCTGTGTCAGTCTTCGACATGCATTCACAACAGTACCACTTTGTCCTTACTACCTTTTTGGGCCTTGAACATGGTAGTTGTGTTTTATTGTCTATGCAGGGTCAGAAAGCTCTTGGATTTCATCAAACATATTTTAATTTGTGTTCCGAAGTTGAACGAAGGTCTTATAGGTTTGGAACGACATGAGGGTGAGTAATTAATGACAGAATTTTCATTTTAGGGTGAACTATCCCTTTAATGTTTAAAAATAATTAGTATACATTTTTACACAAAGCATGACCATCACTTGTCACAGATTTATCAAAATTAATGTATCAAAGAGACACAAATGTCAGTGAACAGCATACTTGAAAAGAAATTTGAAAAAGCTGAATTTACATAAAATGCAAGAAACTCATGAAACCCAAATAATGTCTTGAAGTGTTATATCTCAGACTATAATATAGCTGTTAAAAGTCAAACTAGACATTCCCATGATCAGATATGGAAAAACAAGTTTCTGGGTCTTTGTGTTTGGAAAAATTCCTTCTAATACAATAGCATCAGCTGTGTTGAAGACAATATTTATGGGCCATTCTACATAATTGGTGCAAACTGCTGTCCCACAACCAAAAAACACATTTAAGTATTCAAATCTTAGATGAAGATCCTTCTATTATCTATTTAAACCCACAATAATATTTAAATAGTTAGTAAGCTTAATATAATATATAAAATCATAATTTGTTAGCTACTTTTAATTGGGAGATGGCTGTCCCAAACCCTAACCCTTAATTTTCAACTTATGAAAATGATATTGAAATAATTTTTGTATTTTTTCCCATTGTTGTTTTTAAAAGTATCTTTTTGATTCTTTTAAAAATGAAGTTCAAAAATATTTATTTGATGTTTTCTTTGTAAATCCTGAAGCTTTATATAAAAAAATGTGTCCCACATTTTCATGTCACTACCGAAACAGTGTATGTTTTAGTGTATTGGACGAGACTGATTTAAGTAAACCCATATATTCCTTGTGTCCCCCTCTCTCATAGCTACATGATGTGAGTTGATAGGTCCCATCATTTTGAGGTAAATTTGTTCAAAAGTCTGAAAAATCTGTGTGTAACTTTAAGAAACGTCACTACCGAGCCCTTTTTTTCTGAAGTTAAACACTTTTTTGGGAGTCATTCCATAACATTTAGTTTTTAAATGTATACCGCTGTTCAGAACTGTGCTAGCTAACCGTGTGCTGATTAGCATCGTTGAGCTAGCTTCAAAAGTATCTAAAATTGTTACTAACGAAACAGTCACTACTGAAACATTTGATGAGTAGTTTCGGTAGTGACATCTTTGTTTTTTTGGGTGTTATCACATAAATTTGTCACTACCGTAACAGTCACAACTGAAACATGTCATAATTGTTTCTGTACTAACAAAAGGGAAAAACATAATCCTCATATTTGGGGAAAATAAACAAAATATTAGTACAGTTATGCAAATTTTTTATGTTTTAGTAGTGTTTTAGTATGTGAGTTAAAATTCTGTAATGTGATGTGGTTGCTACCAAAACAGTACTGTCAACACCGAAAATGTGCAGTCACTACCGAAACATGGGATGATTTGTCAAAAATAAAGTATACTGAATTATCAGCTAAGATATTTTTGGTTCAATGTATATTCAAACTAATGAATCCTTAACTTTAAAATCAGTATGATCAACTTTTTGCCTTTTACAAAGAAAAATTGGATTCAAAATACAACAAATCTCATAAATTATACTTGAAATATTGTTAAAAATGTAGTTGTTATGGATTTACCTCTGGAAAATTGTAATAAAATAGCAAAAAAATATATTTACAGTCTAGATGTAAGCAAAATCTTAACAGGGCTTAACAATATAACTCTTTTAATTAAATTATTATTGCTGTGTTTCAGTAGTGACAAATTTAGGGAGAGGACAAATATTCCAAAACTTTTTGAAAATACAATATGAGAATTAACTGCACTATTACTAGAAGTGTACACTTTGATATTATAAAGTTTGCATACATACAAATTTTTTGGAAAAAGAAACTTTGACTTTGGACCAATTCTGTGGAATGGCCCTCGTATGTGTTCTTGAGAAACACAGAAAGCATGGCGAGTATTGATGATAAACTTTATATAGATCGTTTCTGAATAGTTATAGAATCAGTGCAGCATTGGTTTATCTTTTTCAAAGCTGGAATCAATTGCTTTAGTTGTACAGCTCCATCATGTGTGCAGTCTACAGGGAATAACCAAATTACATTCCAGTCTTCTCATCCCAGCCAGATTTGTCTGAGCAGGCCTCCGTAAAGCCGCGTGCCATGACAGAGCCCCTAATACCCCCGAAGGTGCGCTGCATTGATGAGGAGCTTTACTCCTATACATCAAAGCAATTGTGATTGACAAAATAGTGTTAAAGCACCCATCATGGTGCAGGCCCTGCAGACTTGTGGGCTTACAAAACCTCAAAAACCTCAAGATTGAATCCAAGCCGGGAATAAAGAACACCGGCGGATGATATATGGGACGGGCTTATCCCAGCTCGGACCACTAACAACATCTAAGCGTCCAAGGACTTAGATCCACGTGAGCACGTTCACCTTCTCTGTGGGAACGACGGCGCACACACACACACACACACCGGCATTTGGATTGCTTGAAAACAGCACCTGCTCCTCCATTTGAAAACTATTTAGGGAGGCATCAAACTCTATCAGAGCAGGTCTGATTGCGGTCGCCTCTTCACAGTCCTCCAATCACTCAGTGAGTCAATTAGCCCCCGCCCTCGACAGCAGCCCTCCTCAGCTGTGTGCTTCCAGCCTGAGAGGGAATCCATTCAGTGCCACCGAGCAACACCTGAGGCCCCCCCGGCCCTCTTTGCGCTCGCCCGCCCCCTTCCACTGGCTAATAGTTTGGCTCCAAGGGCAAACAGCG
>JAHKKF010398451.1:0-11754 GCA_019740295.1 Labeo calbasu | reverse complement strand
GTAGTATGGTTTAAAATACTGTGGAAGTCAATGGCTACCGGTATCTTTCAATATTTGTAATGTAAAACAAGATAAAAATACAGAGTCTTTTTGCCTACCATAAGTTATACTAAGAAAAATAACATGAAAACAACTGCACTTTGAAACCATTTGTGACCCTGGACCACAAAACCAGTCATAAGAGTCAATTTTTTAAATTAAGCTTTATATACGCCTGAATAAAAAAGCTTTCCATTGAGGTATGGATTTTAGGATGGGATAATATTTGGCTGAGATACTATTTGAAAATCTGGAATCTGAGGGTGCAAAAAAATCAAAATATTGAGAAAATCGCCTTTAAAGTTGTTCGAATGAAGTTCTTAGCAATGCATATTACTAATCAAAAATTACATTTTGATATATTTACAGTAGAAAATTAGCAAAATATCTTCATGGAACATGATCTTTACTACTTTCCTAATGATTTTTGGCATAAAAGAAAAATCGATAATTTTGACACAATGTACAATGTATTTTTGGCTTTTGCTACAAATAGTGCTGCTAATGCTGCTTAAGACTGGTTTTGTGGTCCAGGGTCACATTTAAAGAAACAATTTACCCAGATATTTAAATTCTGTCTTCATTTATTCACCTTAATGTCTTTCTAAACCAGTGTGACTTTCTTCCATGGATTATGTTCACACTGCTCTTTTTTTTTTGTGCAGTGAATGCAGTGACCAAAAGCACCATAAAAACATCATCCAAACCGACTTCTTTTATGGTGTTTCTCTTTTTTTTTTGGAGCTTGACAACATCTGACTCGCATTCATTATGTGAAGCACCACAAAAATTCTCCTAAAACCTCATAAAAAAGAGCCACAGGTTTGGAACGACATGAGAGTGAATAGACGATGACAGACCGGTCTTTATCTCTTCAGTCATTTTGATTCCATTCTCTTGAATGCAGACGCCATCAAAGTTTCCTGGCATGAATGTTTCTTTTGTGCTGTCATTTTGAACCTCCACCCACACAGATTTGGATCCTCCACGGGACCTGGAAGTGCGAGACTCCACCGAAACCACCCTGGAGCTGGTCTGGAAGAGGCCCAGGGCCAAGATCTCCACCTACAGGCTAGCGTTTGTCTCTGCCGACGGCCGACGGGAAGAAGTCGAGCTGCCTGCTGCCACAACCACCTACGCCTTGAGCGGCTTGAACCCTGGCATGCGCTACACCGTCACCCTCGTGGCAGAACGCGGACGGAGGAGAAGTGCTCCTGCCACCGTCACCACATCCACAGGTGAGGAATTCCTACTGTAAAGTTGTTTTTGTTTGCTTTAGTGCAACTAAATGTTCTGTTTTCAGGTGTGAACAACAAAGATTGTGTTGTGAGAATGATCATGACTAACTTTTATATGCATTTTTTTCTAAATATCTATTTAAAATCATCTTTTTTAGACCTGAAACATACTCTATGCAAGAACAGAAATGCAAACACTTGATTTGTGAAGCATTATATTACAAAGTGTGTCAGAATGCAATTCATACTATAATACGCAATGCATGCATGTGTTGCATTCTCAACAGGAATTAATTGCACATTGCAAAAAATGTTTGCATTTGTCAGTTTTCTCTACTTGGTGAGTTAATCATCAGCATTTTTTTTTTAATGTACCAGAAGAGTGGAAAGCTTTTGGTGTTTGAGCCACTTCCAGTTATTTAGTCCATTCACTGGAAATCGCTTGTGGTATTGAAAAATAATTTGGATTAAAACTATAAAAACAAAAATTTTATTGTCATCACCAGTGCAGTGCAACATGCTAAAGCATGTTAAATAAAAATACACTTACCCTCAGGCCATGCAAAATGTAGATGAGTTTCTTCATCAGATTTGAAGAAATTTACATCACTTGTTCACAGACGGATCCTCTGCAGTGAATGGGTGAATTGGGTGTCCAAACAGCTGATAAAAACATCACAATAATTCACAAGTAATTACTTTTAAACTCATCCATTTTAGACCTGAAATATACTCTATGCAAGAACATATATACAAACACTTGATCTGTGAAGCGTTATATTACAAAGTGTGTCAGAATGCAATTCATACTATAATACACAATGCATGCATGTGTTGCATTCTCAACAGGAATGAATTGCACATTGCAAAAAATGTTTTTTCTACTTGGTGAGCAAATCGTCTGAAGTCGGCATGTTTGTGTATTTTATTTTTTAAATACTGGAAGAGTGCGAGGCATTCTGTGTTTCAGCCGCTTCCAGTTATTTTAGCTTTACAACAAACAGTCCATTCACAGAAAATTGCTTGTGGTATTGAAAAATAATTTGTATTAAAAGTATAAAACATAAGGAAACTTCATTATCATCACCAGTGCAATGCAACAGCACATAAAAGCATGTTAAATGAAAATATACTCAGCCTCAGGCCATGCAGAATGTTTGTTTGTTCATCAGATTTGAAGAAATTTTGCATCACATCACTTGCTCACCAACGGATCCTCTGCAGTGAATGGGTACCGTCAGAATGAGATTCCAAACAGCTAATAAAAACATCACTGATTCACAAGTAATCCACACCAGTCAATTGAATGCATGTTTGTAAGAAACGAATCCATCATTAAAATGTTTTTATCTTCAAACCATTGCTTCTAACTAAAATATGAGTGTGCGATCCAAAATTCTAACCTGAATCAGGAGAGAAATATGCACAGATGAAGCATCATTTACAAGCAAAACAGTGCAACATATTTCTAAACAAATATATTGGAGGGTTTCGATGTGAGAGACAAAAGAGGTTGGACTTTTTCACTAGAGAAAGCGTTATTATGCATTATGAACTCAAATTTTGGCCAGAGGTGATTTTTAATGTTACATCTTAATCATGGATGTGTTTCTTAAAAACATGCAGCTTTTGGCTTCTCAAGATTAATTGATGGACTGGAGTGGTGTGCATTACTTGTGACTTTTTTATCCACTGTTTGGACTCTTTCTGACGGCACCCATTCACTGCAGAGGATCCACTGGTGAGCAAGTGATGAAATGCTAATTTCTCCAAATCTGTTCCAATGAACAAATAAACTCATCTACATCTTGGATGTCCTGAGAGTGAATACATTTTCAGCAACTGTTTATTAACTATTGGTAGGTTCAACACGTCTGCATACTTGCTGTGCACTGGCCAAGTGTTCACTTCTGCATTTGTATACTTGAGTAAAGTATGTTTCTGGCTTTAATTTATGACTGTGTCCAAACCAGATGCAACACCATAAAGCAACTTTTATGTAGAGTGAATTTCTGGATAGCCCCGCCTACAATGCAATCTCATTGGTCAAAATGATGTATATTAATCATCAGATATGTTGTGATTGGCTGTGATTGTGTGGATTTTCACTTTCAGGAAAGCTATTGTGTTGCACCTGGTAAGGGAAAAGTGTATGAGGATTCATAATTGGTCTTAAATGAAGGGATTTGCACGTGTTATCATGCCAATGTTGTTCGCAAGTCATGTGTTTTTGTCTTTTTCTTGTAGCATCTTTCACTTTTTATCTAGCGAACACATTTCCTGAGTTCGGTTCAGCCAAAGGCTCTGACGACAATGTCATTAGCTTTGTGTCTCTCGACAACTCAGAGATCCCGTTCTCTGGGAGCGGATACGAGGATCCCACTGGCACCTTGACCGTGTCTAATGTCACATCCGATGGATTTGATCTCGCGTGGAAGTCAAATAAGCACGTTGGCTATGATAGTTACACTGTAGAACTTAAAGATTTCTCAGGGAAATGGAAGGAGGAGGTTCATCTCCATGTGGAGGTGAATGACACTAAAATCCGTGGCCTAAAGGCTTCCACGGAATACCAAGTAAGGCTTTATGGAATATCCAATAACCAAAGATCTTCACTACTAGAAGCAGTTGCAGTTACAGGTATAAACTTTCTTTTGGGTTCCAAGTGATCTGTTTGATGTAGTGCCATTGCAACTTAAAATGTAAACCAATTTTGGTTTCATAGGTTTAAAAACAGAATGATGCAAATTTTGCATGACATAAGATATGCAACAGCTCCCATATGGTAGAGCACAAAGACATGCATGGTGATAGATCAGGATATGGTTGCATATTTGGGCTGGGTGGTATATACACACACACGACTTTTTATGCTATGCAATATTTATCTCTCTCTCTCTCTCTATATATATATATATAATTTAAACAATTCAATTGACCAATTCAAGTTGTTTAATGCAAGAAATATTTTTTATTAATTTATTTTTGATTAATAAATACAAGAATTACATTTAAATGTAACATTGCATTGCAATAAAGAGGAATATTTTAATGTAATTTATATTTATTTTATGCATGATTTAATAGAATGTATGAGTATTTATATTTTCATTTAATTGCTGTTTATTTTAAATAATATTCATTTTTTACATTATTAATTGAATATTTAATTTTTACTTAAATTTTATAAATGCAGAAAAATGTCATGTAGTGATTTCCATAATTTCCTTGAGTCAAATATTGATTTAGGCGTAGAACATTAATTCCGTTTGAGATATTTTACATTTTTTAGTTTTTATAATAAATATGTTTGCTTAATTCACCAGCACAATCACTGAAAATATATTTTGAATATTCAATATTCATCCAGCCCTACTGTGTATATGGATGTTTTTGTAATTGTTAATGATAATAAAGAAATAAACTGTGTGGTTAAAATGAATTAAACATTTCCAAATGTAACAGTGCACAGCAATGAACAGCAATATTTTAATGTAATTAATATTTATTTTAAATTAAAATATTTAAATGAATGTTTAATTTTTAACCAAATGTTTTAATGTACAAATTATTATTTAAAAATATTACTATTATTATTTAAAATATATTTTAAAAGTACATAAATACGTTAAAATGTCGTGCAGAGGCTTCCATAAGTCAGATATATAGTTTATTTGCAAAAACAGATATATTAAATTAAATTGTTTCAAATATGTTGTGAATATTTAATATATCACCCAGCCCTTGTATATGGCTGCTCATTGGCTTAGACTAGAAGATCCACAAAAGTCATTGCAGTGGTTAACATGATTAATCCTCATAACAAACTAAACTTGTGTTGTGAAAATGCATGAAGCATTAGCACAGAATATTGTTTATGACTTGTTCAATCGACCTTATGCATGTCCTTTCCTCAAAACATCTTGAGGTCTGCATGGATTCTCCATCAGCCTGAAGCACCCCATGTACTTCCACTCTAGTGGACTACTTGGAAACTTCAGCAATTAATGGCTCATGGTCATTAATGTCAGATGTTTTCAGATACATGCATGTAGATCGAAATAATTCAAGAAGATCAGTAACATCATTTGCATGCAAATTGAGGTTTATTGCATGCAGTGTAACTCAAACCTCAGATTACATTACATTAATAAAAAAAAAAGAGGGGTGAATTCACTAAGAAATAATCTGTAGCTGTCTTCAAATTAGTCTTCAAATACTTGCAGCACAGTGCTATTGATATGCATTTCATATATGCCTTGAAATCATATCACAATACATAAGATTAAACTTGGGCAGCTTGTTTTTTTTTTTCTTTGGATTTTGGCATGCAATATGACATGCTATTGTTATTTTAATATCACTAAGATACTATTAGCTTAATTTTCATTCTGTGCTTTGAATTTGATTTTATTTTTGTACATTACATTTACATTTTTATTTTCGTTAAAGTTATTGCAATTTTGTTGTGTGTTTGTCTTTTTTATTAGGGTTTTTTTATTTTAGTACATTAAGTTAAAATAAATATAAATGAGAATGTTGCTTTGACAAGTAGCTGAAATGTATTTATTTATATATACTTTTTAAATTTATATATATATATATATATTACATTTTGTTTTATTATTATTATTTATGGTTTTATTATTATTATTATATTTTTTTATTTATTTATTACATTTTTTTTTAGCACATTACAAGTTAAACTAAATGTTGCTTTGGCAACTAGCTGAAATTAATTTATACGTATATGTATGTATATATATATATAAAATTGTATATTGTAATTTTAAAATTGTAATTGTTATTTTGTTTACTTATTTTTTTTAATGGTTTTCGTTTTCGTTTTAGTAATAACCCTGACAGATGGTGAAATACATGTTAAATATTTTTTAATTATTTATAAAAAAATTTTAGCACATTACAATTTTTTTTTTTAGCACATGGCAAATGTTGCCTTCGCAGCTAGCTGAAATTAATTTATTTATAGAAATATTTTTTATTTTATTTATTTATTTATTTTTATTTTATATTATTTTATTTATTTATTTATTTATTTTGTAAATGGTTTCAGTTTTAGTAATAACCATGAAATACATGATGAAATACACACGTCAATGTGGTGCAACTGTTTAGTGAATTCGCCCCTCATGGCACTTCAGTCAGAATATGATTAACCAAAATAAAAACAATAATAAAAAAAATTATATCATCAGGGTACTTTTGAGATTTCAATAGCAATTAATTTACAATTATTTGTCTTCAGACAACAACTTCCCAGGATAAACAGGAGATTAATGTTAGAATAAAGTGTATATATTCATATTTTAATTGTGCAGTTAGTCAATGATTATTTAACCTCTTGTTTTTACAGGTAAAACATCTCAAATTCTGTCTTGTCTCTGACCTTAAACGCATTGAATGTACTTTCCTCTATAGCACCAAAGTCTACCTCTCCTGATGTTGTTGCTTTGACCTTCAAAAGTGTTTCAACAACGCTACCAAGCCTCCATACGGAGGTTCAGCCATCAGTCTCTACCTCCACTCTTTTAACAGAGGATTTTAAAGCTAAAGCCTCAGGTGATGAACTTGAGGGCCCGACTCAAGGGCCTCCGGGTGACCTAAATGTCACTGATGTGAGCAGGAATAGCTTGAGGCTGTCTTGGTCGGCTCCCGAAGGAGCCTTTGATAGCTTCATCGTTGAGTTGAACTCGACGTCAAATAAGTCCAAAGACAGCGTTATTGAAGTGTCTGGAGAAGCCAGGCAGGTCCATGTAGATGGGCTGAACCCAGACACTCTTTATGAGATTACATTGTATGGGATGAAGGAGGGCGAGAAATCCCAACCAGTCAGTGTTCACATCAACACAGGTACATGGACATGAGTTTCAGAAACCACTGTCGTCTGTCATCCGCCGTAACACCAATATTCAGAACGCTACAAATGTCATGCATTTGTTCATTCATTCAAAATCAAAGTTCTTAAAGACTAAAAGTTATCTTGGAAGCAATTCTGCAGGCGTAAGATGATTTGTGGTGGTTTCTAACCCTAACCCAAGTCTCTTTGACGTCAGAGTTTGGTTAATTTGGTTAGTTTAAACGATTTTTGGGTCCACACCAGGAAACCACACCTAGTGTGCTCGAAAAATGGCTGTGGTGTTTGGTTTATGTGGACTCAACTATAAAAGCTTTTCAGTTTGGGTAATTCTAGCTTGTCTCCTGTTTGAGGTCAGTAATATATATATAATATTTTAATGCTTTTATTCAGCAAACTCACATTAAATCAGTGTTATTTTTGTATCTTTACTGTTATTTACATGTTTTACTGTGTTAAAGGAGAACGCCACTTCCAGAACAACAATTACAAATAATCACCCCCTTGTCATTCTAGATGTTCATCTCTTTTTGTCTTCAGTCGTAAAGAAATTATGTTTTTTGAGGAAAGCATTTCAGGATTTTTTTTTATATAATGGACTTCACTGGTGCCCCGATTTTGAACTTCCAAAATGTAGTTTAAATGCGGCTTCAAAGAACTCTAAACGATCTGTCGTTTTTTTTGGAAAAGAAAAATTTGTATACTTTATAAGCACAAAAGCTCGTGTAGCGCAGGCTCTGGGATGCGCGTTTACGACACTCACCCCCTCACTCCCTTGTCATCCAAGATGTTCATGTCTTTCTTTCTTCAGTAGTAAAGAAATTGTTTTTTGAAGAAAACATTTCAGCATTTTTCTCCGTATAATGGACTGCTATGGTGCCCCGATTTTGAACTTCCAAAATGCAGTTTAAATGCGGCTTCAAATGATCCCAAATGCGATTTTAAATGATCCCAGCCAAGGAAGAAGGGTCTTATCTAGCATAACGAATGCAATTTATAGACTTTTTAGTGCCAAACACTCATCTTGTCTTACGCTGCCTGAACTGTTTTTGTTCCGGTTCATGACCGTTAGGGTATGTCGAAAAACTCCCATCTCATGTTCTCCCTTAACTTCAAAATCGTCCTATATCGCTGTTTTACCTTCTTTGTTAAGGGTGTTTGATCTTCTTTGCATGTTCACTTTGCAAACACTGGGTCAGAACTTCTGCAGCGATGTAGGATGATTTTGAAATGATTTTTGAAGTTGAGGGAGAAAATACGATTGGAGTTTTTTGACATACCTGCCTTAAACCAGAATACAGAGAGTTCAGGGAGAGAAAGGCAAGACGAGCGTTTGAGATTAAAAAGTGTTTAAATAGTATTGTTTTTAATGAAAATAACCAATTGTTTCGCTAGATAAGACCCTTCTTCGTCGGCTGGGATCGTTTACAACAGCATTTGGGATCGTTTGAAGTTTTAAACTGCATTTTGGAAGTTCAAACTCGGGGCACCATATAAGTCCATTATATGAGGAAAATGCTGAAATGTTTCCCTCAAAAACATAATTTCTTCACAACTGAAGACAGAAAGACATGAACATCTTGGATGACAAGGGGGTGAGTACATTATCTGTAAATCTTTGTTTTGGAAGTGGACTTCTCCTTTAAGTTTCACTTTTTAGTTTACATTATTTGGTAACACTTTACACTAAGGTGTCATTTGTTAACATTAGTTAATGTGTATTAACTAATATGAATGAACAATGGGCAATACATTTATTACACTATTTATTAATTTTTGTTAATGTTAGTTAATAAAAATACAGTCGTCCATTGTTTGTTCATGTTAGTTCACAGTGCATTAACTAACCTTAACAAACACAACTTGTAAATTTAATCATGCATTAGTAAATGCTGAAATTAACATGAACTAAGATTAGTGAATACTGTAGAAGTTTTGTTCATAACTAATGAACCTTAATGTAAAGTGTTACAAATTTACTCAGTTATTAAGTACTTAGACACAGTGTTTTATAAAAATGTTTTATCTCCGTTAATGTTTTTATTTTTTAAATGATGAAAATCAGATAATGAAATTTGAAATTTCAATTTAAAATTTTATTTAAATTTTTAAAATTCAATTTTTAAATTTTTTAAAAAATGGTTTTAATTTTAGTTAATTATAATAACTATAATTTAAATGCATTGAATAGATCAAAAGTGACAGTAAAGACATTTATAATATTACAAAAAAATTCTATTTCAAATAAATGCTGTTTTTTAAACTTTCTATTCATCAAAGAATCCCAAAAAATAAGTAGCATGGTTTTTAAAAATGTTTTCAACTTTAAATTCTTCTTGAGCAGCAAATCAGAACGATTTCTGAAGGATCATAATTAATTAAACATAAGTTAATCGTAATAAATTACATTTTAACATCATATTTAATTAGAAAACAGTTATTTTAAATGATAATAATATTCTTCTGAATTTTTAATTTAATAAAGGAAGTCTTGGTGAGCAGAACTGACTCAAAAACATTTTGAAAATCTTACCGACCCCAAACTTTTGAACTGTACTGTATATCACAGATCAAATAAGGTTCAAAATTGACTTTCTCCAATCGAACTCGTATTCACTTAGCATTTTAGTTAATACCCGAGATGCGATCTCAGCACCTCTAGTGCCGCAAAACACTTGCAGAATTGTTTCTGAACTTTTCATGAGAAATCTCCCCTTGGGATTATAGCATGATGCAATTATGAATGTTTTATCTGATCATTATTTCTCAACATGAATGAACAGCGTCTCTTTGTGCCTCATGTCTTTAATCCATATCATTTCATACCATCTATTAACTGTTTTGTCTGTCGTTCCGTTAAGCCAGTGACGCTGGCAAGTTCATCTCATTTCATTATGCAAATGTAATTAATTTCAGTGACAATAACTCATGTCTAATTTCTTTGTCCGTCAGAGGAGCAGAGGCCGCAGATTGGCAGTCTGAGTGTGTCTGATGTGTCTTGGGATAGCTTCAATGTGTCCTGGACCATTGAGGATGGCTCTGTCTTTGACAGTTTTGTGATTGAAGTGGCAAATTCGGCAGGTCCAGAAAGACAGAACCTGTCTGTATCTGGTGATGCACGTAGTTTGTGGATGTCTGGGCTCAGTCCCGACACATCCTATATAATTACGTTATACGGAGTGCATCAGGGCTCGATCCTGGGGTCCATCTACACTCAAGCGGCTACAGGTACCAGTGCGCACCTGGATATCCCTGCTGAAAAAGAAGTGCACTTAAGCATGATTTTGAAAACAGTACTTATGACAGAAATAATATACTTAAGTGCGATCTGAATGTAATGTTTTCAGACCCCCAATTGCATTTACAATTAAATGAAAATGATTTATAATTTAAATTTATATTTATATTAAATGCAATTAGTTAAGAGTTGCTACTTAAGAGTGCTTTTTTGATACACACACTAATATACTAAAATATGGGAAATATATGAATTATTATACACAGTAAAAAAATCCTCAATATTAATCATATGTTTTGTATTGATTTACATTAAATAGTATTATATTAAATATACTCTTACATTTAAGCTGCACTTTATTTCATGAATTGTCGTGTTATATATTTTTTATTACTAAATTATCATAAATGTCATATTAATATTTCATATTTTGATATTTACAATCCTCGCAAATATTAAATTAATATTTCATAATTCAGAATATTTATTTTATTAACATAATACTTCGACATTAATAATATATTTTTTATTGTTTTACATTAAATATTATATTAAATATACTCTTACATTTAAGTTGCACTTTAATTAATTATCATATGTATATTTTATTACTGAATTATCATAAATGTTATATTCATATTTTTTATATCATATTTACAATCCTCACTAATATGATTTTAATATTTCAGAATATGTATTTTGTTAATATAATTCCTCAGTATTAATAATATGTTTTGTATTGTTTTACATTAAATATTATATTAAATATACTCTTAGTTAAGTTGCACTTTATTTATAATTATCATATTATATGTATATTTTGTTACAGGAATTATCATAAATGTTATATTCATATTTTTTAATATAATATTTACAATTCTTACAAATATTGTTTTAAAATTTCAGAATATATATTTTATTAATATAGTTTCTCAATATTAATATTTTGTATTGTTTTACATTAAATACTATTATATTAAATATACTCTTACAGTTGAGTTGCACTTTATTTAATTATCATATTATGTATATTTTATTACTAAATTATCGTAAATGTTACATTCATATTTCATAATATAATATTTGCAGTCCTCACAAATATTATTTTATATTTCAGAATATGTTTTTTTATATATAATTCCTTAATATTAATAATATATTTTGTATTGTTTTACATTAAATATGATATTAAATATACTCTTACAGTTAAGTTCCACTTTATTTAATTAATTATCATATTATATGTATATTCTATTACGGGAATTATAAATGTTATATTCATATTTTTAATAGAATATTTACAATTCTTACAAATATTGTTTTATTTCAGAATATATATATATATATATATATATATATATATA
>JAHKKF010398414.1:0-12481 GCA_019740295.1 Labeo calbasu | reverse complement strand
CCATTATATGGAGAAAAATGCAGAAATGTTTTCCTCAAAAAACATAATTTCTTTACGACTGAAGAAAGAAAGACATGAACATCTTAGATGACAAGGGGATGAGTACATTATATGTAAATTGTTGTTCTGGAAGTGGACTTCTTTAACAGGAGAAAGCAGTATTATGGCTCAAGGATTTGTGTATTAGCTGAAGGCAAGAGTTTTAAGTTAAAACCCCTTAATGATGGATTAGCTTCGTCCAAACATGCAGCTTTTGTCTTCACTAGATGTTAATTGATGGACTGAAGTGGTGTGGGTTACTTGTGGATTATTGTGATGTTTTTATCAGCTATTTGGACTCTCATTCTGACGGCACCCATTCACTGCAGAGGATCCATTGGTGAGCAAGAGATGTAATGCTACATTTCTCCAAATCTGTTCCAATGAAGAAATAAACTCATTTACATCTTGGAATGTAAATGAGAAGTACACATCTTACCAAACAAACAAACTATTAATACCACAAATTGTGTTTGTTAGGGTGAGTATTCATATGACTTTCTGAGGAACACAAACGATATTGTGAAGAATGTTTCAACTGTTTTTGTCCATACAATAGAACTTAATTGGGTCTAAAACTGACTTTCACTGTATAACCAAATAAAAATTCAAACTTTCAAAATATTCAAATTTATAAAATATATAAACTTTTTGCTTTTCACAGAAGAACAGAAAGTCATACAAGTTTGGAACGACATGAGCATGAGTGATTGATTTTTGCGATTAAATGCAAACAAGTCCAAACTTTCCTTTTCTACTTTAAACTGCATTGGCGAAAATCTCTCATGTACATTTGGTCCTCTAGATGTTCCAAAAATGGTAAGCTGAAACAATTCACTGAAGCAGCTCATTCTCTTTCATGGCACAAAAAAAATGGAAAAGAAAGGCAGCATTTGGCCACAGGCCAGCAGACGCTCTGTGCTAAATGTCTCAGTGTTTTTGCATTCTGGGGATCCCCCCCGTCTGTCTCTATTTTTCCCTTTTCCTCCCTCGCTCTCTTGTCCTCTCTTCCTCCCTCGAGGGCCTTCTGCTGTGGTATTGCTTAAAATAGGCCTGGCTGGAGGCTGATCTTTGGATCAATAATTATCTGCGTCTCAAGCCGCAGTCATAAAACTACAGCCTGGACAAATCACATCTTACCAAACAAACAAACCTAAACTTCAGTCTTAAATATTAAATGACTTCTGCTCTGAGTAAAACAATAATAATTTCGGTAACGCTTTCCAATAACGTTCATTAGTTAACAACAGGTAACAAAGAATGAACTAAGAATGAACAATACTTCTACAGCATTTATTAATCTTAGTGTTAATTTTAGCATTTACTAATGCATTATTAAAATCACAAGTTGTGTTTGTTAACATTAGTTAATGTACTGTGAACTAACATGAACAATAAATGTCTGTATTTTCATTAACTAACATTAACAAAGATTCATAAATAGTGTAATAAATATATTGTTTGTTCATGTTAGTTAATACATTAACTAATCTTAACAAATTAGGTAAAGTGTTACCTAAATTTCTTTTTACACATGCTGAATCTCAGTTATCCAGGCCATAGTAGATTGTTTCAGTTTATTCTTTCTAGTCAGTTGCTTCATCACAGAAATGCCTCTAGCTGACAATTAGTTTTGAGGAATTAAATTCATGGTAGCTTGTATTAAAGACCAGTGTTAGCATTATTAACTAAAACTAAAACATTATCTAAAACCAATATTAAAAATTGCTTTCAGTAACTGAAACAAAGCTAAAAAATATATATATTTAAACATCAGATGAAAAAAATAGAAATGTTGCCTCAGCATCTAACTGAAATAAAATGTTTAAATTAAAAAACTTAAATTAATTAATTCATTTAAAATATATATATATATATATATATATATATATTTATAAATAACAACAATGACGATGCACATACAAAAACTAAACCAAAGCTTAAACTAAAATTAAAATGAAAACTGAAAATATAAAAAAGCTAATTAAAATACTATAATAACACAAAAATAAAACATTAATATAACACTGATAAACACACCTGAGTCCCTTATATATATGCAAATTATCCATAAATACGTATTATTATTATTATTTAATTCTTCCCTCAGGTCTACTTATTTATTTAACAAAACAGCCATCATTTTTGGCACTATTTCACCTTTTCAATTTAAACAAAACATTTGCTGTGGTCATTTTAAAATTTTATGTTAACTCACTTGACTGTGAAACAGGATACGGCACTCACTGTGCTGCAGTTGTTTACAAGCTATGGTTCCAATAAATATAGGTTAATGTCGGTTACAATATCTACAGAACTCTGTAACGGGTTCACAAAACAATCTGTGGTGAATTCTGCTGTAAACACTGTTAAATGATCTGAAATGACCAGGGACCTTTTAAAAACTAAACTTCAAGATCCTTCAGAACTACATCCAGAGCAGCGGCTCCAGAAAATACATCGTTTGACCCAACTTATGCTTGCTTAGATTACTCATTCATCGTTAGTTAACGGTCCTTTATCTGAATTCCTACCACAGTTGGGCAGTGTGAGTGTAGACAGCATTCTCCTCATTCCTCCCTCCTCCACACACAGCAGGTCCTCAGCCTCCTCTCCTCTCCACTGCTTCAGCCACACGTTTTCACATATGCACTGCAAAGGATTGCTTGCCAGCAACCTGCAACACAGAAAGACACACGTTTTTATTATGACAGCACCCTAAAACACACAGTACAAGAAAATACACAAGTAACTCTGCATGTAACCTGATAAGACCACATATCATTACGGTGTGCATTAATACATTAGCGATTGCGGTTTTAGAATGTCGGCTCTGACTGGCAACCAGTACCGTTTGGCTGATTAGAAAAACTCCCAAATTTACCAACAACCTGTAAATGCATTTAAATATTTTTGAATAAATACTACTTTTGAACGATTTTAAAATATATTATAAATGCATAATACTATTTTGAGTGCATGCATTATTTGCTGCATCCATTGTTTTTCTATTAGCAAAAAACACTGTAATATATCTTCAATAAAAAGTCTGAGACTCACAAGTATGAAATGTTTAAATGACGAAACGTCCTCCAGGATAGATTTGACAGATTGTTCTCTTTGAGGTTCCTGTAAAAGGAGACAATGATCAGTGCTGACAACATACTAAATTTAATTTAACTAACTTTTTTTAATAATATAGTTATAGATAGATAATTCAATATTTACTTTTTCACAACATGAGACTTTCTAAACAATCAAAACATGCTAAACTGAACCTCCAGCTTCATCAAAACCAAAGCACTCACAGATATTGTAGTTTCGGGTTGCTTTGAAAGGCCTGTCTTGAAATATACGCAAGTCTCGTGTTTGTTACAGTTCTGCAGGACAACACAAACACGCATGTCGTAAATTTGTATTTCACAGCATAAAATAAAAGCTGCACATTTTATACTCACAAGTTTCTGAGGTTGCGGTACGATTCGAGATCTTTTTCATTAATGGATTTGAAACTGATTTGATTTGCAATGTATCTGCAAACAGCAACAAGAAAAATTTCACTAAGAGTCATTCAGTGAGAATTCCAACACACAAAAAATACTTAATCTTTTAATTAAATAAATTCAGTAATTGATCATCAGTGTGTAGTAAACCATCTAAATCATTTCTAATAAATTAAGTTAATTTTTAAAGACAGAAACATAAAAATATTCCCATTCTAAATTCAAACAAATGCACTTAAACTAAACCCCAACTGCTGTGGTGTGATTTAATCAGCAGCTAATTTCAAAATACTGCTTACCTAATTAAAGTCAATCTAAATGACATGATGCACATAAGAGAAGCAGTTATAATAATGTGTACTTTTACAATTACTCTGGCGCAATAAATCCAACTGGGTAAATCATAGAAATCAAGCAATTAACCGTATGACACAACATGCATGATCTTCCGTGACCTGTTCTTCACAACTTACATGTCTGTGATATTCTCCATCTCTGCCTCGGACTGCAGCATGGGAAAAGCCATAATACTGCGCTCCGCATCCACACACGAGATCCGCACGCCAGTACACGTGCAGAGCTCCGGACAAGCGGTGCCGGGCCTCCAGAGTGCGAGCAGCATCAGAACCCAACCGAACCCCCAGCCCGCCATGCCGAAGCCCCCCGACAGCAGGCTCATCCCCGGGTCCTCGCCTCCAGATTTAAGACCCCTGGAATCCAACGCGTGGAGAGAGAGCGCAAAACACACAAGGGCTCGTAGCGCTCAGTCGACCTTGTCTGGCGCGTCTGTCTGCGTGAAGTGTCCGTATTCCTCTCCTCCTCTTGCCTGCGTGTGCCTCGCTCTGCCTAGGATGAATGACCGAGATGCTGGCGTTAAATGACGCGTCCGGTGAGCTCAGACGCGCTCTGGAGAAACGCGAGTGCTGAAGTGAGGGAGCGGAGCGCTGGATGATGCGCAGCGCATCTGAGGGGAGGAGACGAGGAGAGGAGATCATTCAAACACTTCATTGATTATTGACAGCGTGTAGCATCCTTATTACACCGATCAAGACTTAAGACCTTAAGGCGTATGAATTACGGATAATTCGCGTGTGCGTAAATCGGGGTTGTTGTTTCATCTCCTTTCAGGCTAATTGTTTCTCAGATTATGGTATTGGCACTCACTAATTAGCAAAGCGCTAGACAGATGTAGTTTACACACAGCACTAGCTGTGTTTCGTTCGTGAATGAATCTTTAAGTGGACGAATTGTTCTGGTGTCTTCTGTGCACTGACTCATACTTCTCGACTCTCTCTTTTTGCATTGCGTTCAGTCTGATTCACAACAAGGGGAAAAAATAGAAAGAATTATGCGTAGAAAAATGAGCAAGAGCGTTCATGAAACTAAAATTGGATTTTAGTCAGGCTACTGTTTTATTATCGTTATTATTATTAATATTACCATTTTTATTTATAGCCTGATAAAAGTTGCATACAAAATTAATAAGTAATTAATGATCATGTTTTCGTAGACAGATCTAGATATCGGGCGTCGGTGACGCATCAGCGCTTCTCTCCAATTGCGTTTTCGATATTTATCGTCAGTCACGTGACCAAGCTTCGATTTGTCAGCGATGTCCATTAAAAGCCCCTTCAGACCAAGAACAATAACTATGAAGATAACTAAAACGATAACTATCAGCTTCCCACACCAATGCACGATAAAAATGTTTATTATAAGCCCGTGCTGCAGATCTTTTTTTTTTAACTTACTTATTTACTTATTTTATTTTACTTTATTGTATTTATTTTGTTTTGTTTTATTATTTACATTTTTTAATTTAATTATTTTTTTTTATTTAATTATTTTTTAATTAATTTAATTTGTTCTATTAATTTTCATTTATTTCATTCATTAATTTAAATAATTTTTATTTTATTTATTTTATTTATTAAATTATGTATTTATTTTAGTTTGCGTTTTTATTTATTATTATTATTATTTTTTAATTTTACATTTGTTTTATTTTATTTTACTTTATTTTATTAATTTAATTTAATTTAATTTAATTATTATTTATTATATTTTATCATATCATTCATTATCATTTTATCATATTTTATTTTGTCATCAATGACTCATGCTCTTGTTGATTCAAACAGCTGATGGTAGCCATTGACTTAAACAAACAAACAAACAAAAAACTATGGAAGTCAATGGCTACAGCAGCTGTTTGGTTAATTTTTTTGTTTTGTTTTGTTTTGTTTTGTGTGTGTGTGTTTAATTTGGGGGTAAACTAAGTTTAACTGTAGGTGAGTGGAAAATCTTAAGATTTGTTTTGGGTTTAACTTAATTTAATTTAATTTAATTTAATTAATAATTTAATTTATACCAATTTTATTTATTTATTTATTTTATTATTAATTTAATTCATTTTGCTGGCAGCCACTGAATTACATAGTATGAAAAAAAAGTAAGTCAATGGCTACCAACAACTGTTTGGTTTTTGTTTTGTTTTGTTGTGTTGTATGTTGTATGTTGTTGTGTGTGTTCAACAGAAGAAACACATAAATGAAGACAAGCAAATGATTATATTTTTAATTTGGGGGTATTACTTTACAGAATTATAAATTCTGTGGTGGTTTATTTGTAGAGCAGCAAATTTTAAAGGATCCTAAGATTTGTTTTGATCACATGGCAAGTCATTTCTAATGAATCGAATGATGTCTTGCTCACAGCACAAAAGGCCACTCACTTGTCGCCACCTGGGGTGAGTGAACGACTCGTTTCGTTAAACCGACTCGAGTCAATAAAACAAGTCGCTACATAGCAGCTCCCGCAACCAGTTACCTGGTTCACTCACCGTTCTAATGACGTCAGGATTGACGTACGACGCGGGAATATAAATCAGTGGTGAATTAGATAAGCGTGCGCGCACAGTGGGAGTCTCGTGAAGGGGCAATTTACGGTGCACTCAGTTAATGACACTCACGTATTTTTAGGCCAGGAACATAAACCGTAAAGATAAAGCTGTAGAATCTATATGATTAAGGCCAGTTCTACTATATGCTTGAATTTAACTGATGGAGTATGAGATTACAAAAGACAAGACATACTTCATTATAAAAGCCCTGCCTAGTCAACATTTTGCATTCTGGTCTTCAGCTGTGCAGACTTTTCTTTCCAAGATGGAGATTTTATGTTGCCTACCTTTTATGTAAACAGCAGGAAGAATAGCCTGTCATTAGCTGCTTCATTAAAAGGTCTGTGTGGCATGTGTTTGGCTGGCAATTGATGCTTTGCATTTTACACAGAAATTACATTCCACTGCTGCCATCTGTTGGTGGCCATTGGTGATTATGTATGTGATGCAGCTTGCTATAGCAAACAATACTGTTATTGTTTCTTATATTTAGGATGATTTGCAAACCCACAGCCATTAGTATTGAATTTCGCCACAGCCATTTTGTGCTATAGACATGAATGATAGTGTAAAGAGTACAGTTTTAACATACTGCATAAAGACTACCCAGATTTTGTTGTGATGAAATGCTTTTAACTACTAAACAAAACCCCTACAAAATTGGTTCAAGAGTTAGAAACGTCTTGAAAAAAATGTCTTTTTCCACAAATTTTGTATTTATGCAAACTGTATAATATCTAAGGTACACATTTCTAGTAATTGTGCAATTAATTCTCATATTGTATTTTCATAAAGTTGTGGAATATTTGTCTTCTCCCCAAAGTGGTCACTACCGAAACACAGTCATATATAATTTAATAAGAAGAGTTATATTGACCTTTTAAGATTTTGTTTACATCTTACTTGTAAATATATGTATTTTTCTGTTTTATTAAACATTTTCAGAGGTAAATCAATAACAACTACATTTTTTAACAATATTTCAGGTGTAATATATGAGTTTTTGTTGTATTTTTAATCCAATTTTTCTTTGTAAAAGGCAAAAAAATCATTAGTTTGAATATACACAAAACATCGAAACATCCCATGTTTCGGGTGTGACAGCACATTTTTGGTAGTGACAGTAATGTTTTGGTAGCAACCATATCACATTACAGAATTTTAACCCACATACTAAAACATACTAAAATACTAAAAATTACTAATAACTGTACTAAAATTTTGTGACATTTGTCACTACTGAAAAAATGATGACATGTTTTGGTTGTGACTGTTACAGTAGTGACAATTTTATGGGATAACACCCAAAAACAACAACAACAACAACAAAACAAAGTCCACTTTACCACATGTTTTGGTAGTGACAATTTAGATACTTTTGAAGCTAGCACAAAAAAGATGCTAATCAGCACATGGTTAGCTAGCACAGTTCTGAACAGTTGTACACATATAAAGACTAAACATTATGGAATAACTCCCAAAAAAGTGTGCTTATAGAAAAATGGTATTTGGTAGTGACGTTCCTTAAAGTTACAAACAGATTTTTCCTACTTTTGAACACATTTTCCTCAAAATCTACTCACCATGTAGATATGAGAGAGACACGCATAAATATTTCCTGATCATAAATGTAGGGGTGTAGTTAAAATCAGTCTCAGCCAATGAACTAAAACTGTTTCGGACTGTTGACATGAAAATGCAGGACGTTTTTTATTTTTTTAACGTAAAGTTTAATCATATACAAAGAACATATAAAATAAATATATATTTTTAACTTCACAAGTTCAGTATTTTTGTGCTCTTAATCATTTTATTTATTTATTTTGTAATAATTGCCCCACCTTCAGTTTAGTCAACTTGGAACCACATACCATAACACTGTTACCACCTAGCTGAGAAAAGAAAACAAATAAAGCACTGTTTTTATGATCAAACTGCTGGTCAAAACCACTCTAAGACCAACCTCGTATGGAAGACCAACTATGACCAGTCAACAGTTTAGGCTGCATTTCATTATTTTTAATTTATTCATTAATTTAGTCTTTTCAGCTGGACAGACAGCGATAATGATCTATTCAATAAAAGAAGTAAGAAAATGCAAAGCTTAACCACCAAAAGCCCTTTGTTGAATATCTTTGAAGAAATGTGGACCATGTGCATCAAATTTTCCATGAGAATATGCAAATGTGAATGTGCACACATATGATGACAGTTATAACTTGCATGAGAAGGGAAAGATTTGCTTGTAGGTAGTCGAAACTGCAATGTCATGTCAGCAGATGATGCTATTTTGACTGCAAATGCTGTGATGTACTTTTTCTACCAGTTACAGGAGTTGTATAATATATATTTTTTTTCACGTCATGTTGCCGCCTTATGACAAAACAAAAACTGGGTTTTCATTAAGGCTATATGAGCTTTTCTTCTACTCTGACGAGTCCCTCAGTCCCTGCCGCTGAAAAACAACCCACAGCACACTTTGCTGTTGGGATGGTACTCTTCAGGTGTTGAGCAGTTTCCTTCAAACATGATGCTTGAAATTGAGTTTCATCAGAGAGAATCTTGTTTCTCACAATCTGATTTTTAGGTGCTTTTTTGCAAATCCCAAGTGGGTTTTAATGTGTCTTCACAGAGGAGAAGACTGAGTCTTGCCACACTGCCATAAAAACCCAGATCAGTGGAGTGTTGCAACGATGTTTGTCCTTTCTTTAGGTTTCTCCTACCTCCACGTTTGATCATGAAGCTCAACTAGAGTGACCATCAGCTTCTTGGTCACGAGTGTAACCAAAGCCCTTCCCCATCAAATGCTTAGTTTGGTCTGGAGGCCAGCTCTAGGAAGAGTCCTGGTTGTTTCAAACTTCTTCCATTAAGGGTAATGGAGAGTAAATGCTTCTGTGAACCATCAATGCAGCAGAATTTTTTCTGAACTCTTCCCCAGATGTGTGGCTTGATGCAATCCTGTTTCTGAGCTCTACAGGCAGTTCTTTTGACCTCAGGGTTTGGTTTTTGCTCTGATATGCATTTTTAGCTGTTAGACCTTGTAAGACGTGTGTGCCTTTGCAAATCATAACCATTCAAAAGAATTTGCCACCTGTTAACTGTAACATCTACAAGCAATATGAATGCTCCTGAGTTTAATTTTAAGTGTTGCAGGTATGAATACTTATGCAATGGAATCATTTAAGATTTTCTTTTTAATAAATGTGACCCTGAACCACAAGAACAGTCAAGTAGCACTGGTCTATTTGTAGCAATAACCAAAAATACACTGTATGGGTCAAAATTATTGATTTTTCTTTTATGCCAAAAATCATTAGGATATTAAGTAAAGATCATGCTCCATTAAGATATATTGTACATTTCCTACTGTAAACATCAAAACTTAATTCTGGAATAGTAATACGCATTGCTAAGAACTTCATTTGGACAACTTTAAAGGCAATTTTCTCAATATTTAGATTTTTTTTTTTTGCCCAGATTCCAGATTTTCAACCAGTTGAATCTGGGCCAAATATTGTCCCATCCTAACAAACAATGACACATCAATGGGAAAGCTTATTTATTCAGATGATGTATAAATTAAACAAATTGACCCTTATGATTGGTTTTGTGGTCCAGGGTCACAAATTAGCAAAGATGTTTGCTTTGAAATTATGGTGTATGGAGTGTAGCCCGATGTGGAAAAAAGTTAAAGCAGTTTAAGGTAGCAACATAACAAAATGTGAAAAATTAAGGGGTGTGAATACTTTCGCAAGGCACTGTACATTGTAAAGATTTTATTATAAAGTCTTAAAGATGTCCAAATGCACCCTGTTTCAACTATACTCTGTAAAGTACTACCTCAAATTATATGGCTTACTGAGGAGAGTATTTTTTTAATAAAAATTAAAACTTCTCAGAACACAGAAACCACAAAGCAACCACCCACAACAACTTACATTTTCTTCAGAAAATGTAAAAAATAAAATTGTTCTAAAGAAAAACAAAAATCAAATGATGTTGAAATTATTTTACATTTATTAAATCACATTCATACATCCGTTACATTAATATAAAAACAACAAATCGAACAAAACAAAAACGGAACACATTGGGTTCTGAAATGTAATGGATATGAGTGATGTGCATTATAGACAGACTGAGAGAACTGAAACTGGACTTATTCCACTAAAACCTTATTGAAACTACTGACTGATTAGCTTAAAAGAGTCCAGAGATCAAGTACAGCTTAATTCCTCCTCGCTTTCACTCTTTCCTGCATCTCGGAGCACTCCCTGTCAGAGAGCGGACTGGCAGACAGCACGACTCCTTTTCCCGTCTGATCCACCTGCACGCTCATCATACAGCACATATCCACCAGCTCTCGTTGACAATGCAGAATCCCACCGTCCACCTCACCGCGTCTCGCCGGGTCTTTCCTCAGCACCCGGGCCTCCGCTGCCGTGTAGCCGATGAGTTTGGTGAGCATGGCGTTGGACAGATCCACATCTAAATACCCGGTTCCATCTGATATGGTGGCCCCAAGTTTCCAAACACCACTGCTACTGCGCAAATTACCTATTAGGGTGACAATGAATGCTTGTAGTTGTAAAATCTGAACTTTGGCGGGCGGCCAACGGCCAGCCTGTAGCATGCAGAGGTACGGCGGAGTAGGTGCGTCTCGTTCACAACTAGAAAATCCCGATGTGCTTGTAGAGGAAGTTGCAACAGATGTTTGAGGAACTTCATGATGATGTCTTCTGCTAAGCAGAGTTTTAGAGTGAAAAGTTTGGCTTGGCTCTTCACGTAAGTTTGCATTCGTGGAGGAACTTGCAACAGGTACATCAGGAACTTCATTTAAGTTTCTGTTGTTAAAACTTACAAGGCTTCGTTCTTCAGTATTGGGTAAGTTTGCATTAGGATGTTTGATTTCAGAGTGTTCCTGTCTGCTTGGCATGACTTCGGAATCTATAGGCGACATCACACTTTCCAGCTCCTCTAACGGGATGTCATCGAAGTCCTCAGGAACATCGTCCGCCACATTTTGTGGAACGTCGTCAAAATTGTCTGGAATGCTTCTGAAGTCATCATCTGGGATTTCATCCATTTCCCAGTCATCATCTCTGGAAATGGGTGTCGCTTGAGGACGGGGTTGTGACTCACGATGAGGTGGTCTTAAGGAAACTTCTGAAGCCAGGCTGCTGTAGCCGCTGTCAGCTACTTGATGATCTACCACAGCTTCTAGGAGGTCCTGGTCATCTGGTTCCTCAGCTTGTGGATGGTTCTCCTCAGGCAAACCGAGTGTCCTGCAAAGCACTCTCCTCCGAGAGTAAATCTCCAAGAACTGTTCCACCTCCCCACCTAACACCTTCACGTTCTCTGCTTTCAAAAGCAACACCCCGAGACGGACGATGATGGGTCCGATTAGCTGTAGCTTCGTCCCGGGTGGGAGATTGGCATTTAGAGCCGGAATGGGCCGGTATTCCATACCCTCCAGACTCTGCACTCCATCCGTGAGCTGCAACATCAACATACGTGTCGGTTTGGCCTCCCACGGCCTTTGCGTTTCCGGCGTAACTGCCGAGACTTCATCATTGGAGCAGTCTGTGCCCCGAATGCTCTGCAGCTGAGTGTAGGCAGGCTGGCTGACATCTAGTAGGGAGTCCATCTGAATACAGTAACAGTTGCTCAGTTCTGTTTTCTGTGCCTCCGATATTCTTTCGGGGAGCACTGGGTGGGACAGATCTCGCAGGTCAGTCAGCAGCCACTGCTCCAGGACGCGTTGATTCAGCAGCGTTTGAGAGACAGATTCGTTATCCGCTTCCTCCTTTATCCAGTTCACACAAGCGTCCAGCCAGGCATGAGGGACCTGGATGTGCCATTGAGAACGCAGCCATGCCTGGGTAACCTGGACTTCACCCACTGACATCCTTTGACCGTCCTGAACACTAGAGCTTCATCTGTTAAACACAGAAAGAGGCAAATGTGTATTAAAGATTTAAGATTTAAGTAAAGAGCCATTTTAAAACATTTTAAATAAAGCTACAGCATCCATATA
>JAHKKF010398374.1:0-14648 GCA_019740295.1 Labeo calbasu | reverse complement strand
AAGTTCTTTCTTTTCAAGAAAACGGAATTTAAAATGACAGTATAAAGGCTTGCTATTTAAGCCTCTTGCTAGAGGCTATTTGCTTGCTTGCTTATGAAAACAGGAGTTTCTTCCTTGTTATATGCACACAGGCACTGATGACTGTAAATGAACGACTGAGGAACCTTTATCCAGAAAGTGAAGAGCTGTTTGACATTGTTCTCATGACCAATAACCACGCCCAGGTTGGGGTGCGACTCATGAACAGCATAAATCACTATGGTAGGTGTCTCTTTTTCACTGCATTGTGGTCTTGATGTTACATAAGCCTAAACAAACTGTCATAATTTTGACCAACCCTTAACTGTTGAATGTTTATTGGCCAATTAGGTTTGCTGGAGTTGTGAAATACACCTAGCATTTAACACAGTACAATATACAACAAGGAATACTATTCGGTTAATAATACACAGAATGCAATGCAGTTATACTAGAAGATACAGTAGCTGAATGGTAATGTGAAAATTTCTCTTTTACAGATCTGACGATAGAGCGATTTTGCATGACTGGAGGTCAGAGCCCAATTGGCTACCTCAAGGCCTACATGACTAATCTTTATCTCTCCAAAGACTCCAAGAAAGTCCAGGAGGCCATTGAGGAGGGTAAAGCAGTTTCATATGTTTAGACTGCATAGATTAAAGATTAATCAAGGAGTTGCAGTACATTTGCAGGAATGATCAGTTCTACGATTGCTCCCCATACTTTAATGTCAAGTGTTTTTGGCTTTGAAGTGAAGGGAAGATTGTAATATCTCTTTTATCATGATAGGTATAGCAGCCGCCATCATGTTTAAGCCTGATATGGAGACTCAGCTGTCTGAGACTCAGCTCCGTGTGGCTTTTGACGGGGACGCTGTGCTCTTTTCTGATGAGTCAGAGATCATAGTGAAACAGCATGGCTTGGACACATTCTTTGAGCATGAAAAACAGCATGAGAACAAACCACTCGCACAGGTATGTCAGGTATTTCTACTAGATGTAGATCATGTGACTTCAGTTGTGCTTCTCTACATGGTGACAACAGGAAAATACAAAGTCTCAGTGTAGTGAGTAACATTAGTTGAGAATATGTTGTGTGCAAATCCTCCTGAGAAGTTCATATTTATGAATGAGCTTGCTGCTCAACATTTAAATACTTGGCTAGTGCTTGCTGTAGCAGCGCCCTTCAGAAACCCTCCACCTTCCCCAGCTCCACCTGTATGGATCTACTACAGGGTTTTTATAAATAAATAATACCAAAATACCAAAAATTAGCATAACTGCACTAAAATTTTGATCATTTCCCCCAAATAAAGGATTATGTGTTCCCGTTTGTCAACGAAACAATGACATGTTTTGGTAGTGACAATTTTATGGGATAACACCCAAAAAACTCCAAAGATGTCACTACTGAAACTTCACTAAATGTTTTGGTATTGACAATTTTATGGGATAAAACCCAAATAAACAAAGATGTCACTAACAAAACTTCACAAAATGTTTTTGTAGTGACTGTTTCGGTAGTGACTGTTACAATAGTGGACATTTTATGGGATAACACCCCAAAAAATAAAGATGTCACTACTGAAACTTCGCGAAATGATTCGGTAGCGACGGTTTCAGTAATGACTGGTTTGGTGGTGACTGTTACAGTAGTGGACATTTTATGGGATAACACCCCAAAAAATAAAGATGTCACTACCAAAAACTTCACCAAATGTTTCGGTAGTGACAGTTTATTGGGATAACACCCAAAAAACAAAGATGTCACTACTGAAACTTCACCAAATGTTTCGGTAGTGACAATTTTATGGGATTAAACCCAAAAAACAAAGATGTCACTACTGAAACTTCAATTGTTTTGATAGTGACTGTTTAGGTAGTGACAGTTTTATGGGGTAACACCCAAAAAAACAAAGTTGTCACTACCGAAACTTCACCAAATGTTTCGGTAGTGACAATTTTATGGGATTAAACCCAAAAAACAAAGATGTCCTTACTGAAACTTCACCAATTGTTTCGGTAGTGATTTTTTAGGTAGTGACAGTTTTATGGGATAACACCCAGAAAAAACCCAAAGATATCACTACCGAAACTTCACCAAATGTTTTGGTAGTGCCAATTTTATGGGATAACATCCAAAAAACAAAGATGTCACTACTGAAACTTCACCAGTTGTTTCAGTAGTGATTGTTTAGGTAGTTACAATTTTATGGGATTAAACCCCAAAAACAAAGATTTCACTAACAAAACTTCACAAAATGTTTCGGTACTGGCTGTTTTGGTAGCGACAATTTTATGGGACAACACCCAAAAAATAAAAATGTCACTACCGAAACTTGTATAAGAAAAACATGTATAAGAACTAAATATTATGGAATAACTATCCAAAAAGTGTGTTTAATTATAGAAAAATTGTGTTTGGCAGTGCCATTCTTTAAAAGTAACACACAGATTTTTCATACTTTTGAACACATTTACCTCACAGTGGTGGAGCCTATCTACTCACCTTTTAGGGACACATGAATATTTCCTGATCATAAATGTAGGGGTGTAGTTAAAATCAGTCTCAGCCAATGGACTAAAACATATACTGTTTTGGTAGTGACATGAAAATGCGGGTTTCATCATTTACAAAGAAAATATAAAATACAAATATTTTTTTGAACTTCACTTTTTAAAAACAATCATCAGGTTTCATTGGCTGACACTCCTTTCTTGTTCATCTTCAGGGTCCTCTGAAATGCTTTCTGGAGGCTCTTGGGAAGCTCCAGAAGAAATTCTACGCCAAAAACGAGCGACTGAACTGCCCTATCCGTACCTTCTTGGTGACGGCCAGAAGCGCGGCCAGCTCTGGGGCCCGTGTGCTTAAAACACTCAGAAGCTGGGGCCTGGAGATCGATGAGGCTTTGTTCCTCGCTGGGGCCCCTAAAGGACCCCTGCTGCAGAAGATTCGCCCGCACATATTCTTTGATGACCAGATGTTCCACATTGAGGGGGCCAAAGAGATGGGTACTATTGCTGCCCACGTGCCATATGGTATAGGACAGAAATACAACAAAGGGAAGCTGATTGAACCAGAAAAGCAGCAGAAATAAGAGTTTTTATTGAAGTTCATTATATAGCTTATACTGTTTTAGATAAAGATATTGTCACCTTACCTGTAATGCTTTACGATGGAAACATATCATAGGAACTGCTATGTAGAAGTATGTTTTCTAAACATACATATTACAAAAACGTTGCTAATGAAATTGTTTTATTAGCAGTAATGCTGGAAAAAATGTTTTTTAGGTTATTGGACATATCATAAGCTTACTGTATGATGCTTTGATATTTTTTTTTTAACTTTTTTTTTAATTCTTTATATAGATCTATCTATCTGTCTATATATCTATCTATCTATCTATGTACTTTATTTTTTACAGTTCTTTATATAGATATGTAGATGCCATATTTATAAGAAATATATGGGAATATTAGTTTTACATTTTATAGGGGTTCATATAACAAGAAGATTTGCTTTACACATTAATAAAGGGCTATTTAAAAAGAAAATTGAAAATTAAACATTTTTAAATGTTTTTGGTCAGTAGATTTTCATAATAGATAACATCTGGCTGTTCAGAATGCACTATTCTTATTTTTGAGGAAGAAAGTACATCACTTCAGAATTCATTATCATTATTAGAGTTTTCTGTGAAATTCAGGACAATTATCTGCCCATTATGGTGCTTTTGGTTGCAAACATTTACTGTGGTGATATGTTCTCATCAGTGTTCTCTGGGGTTAATTTGCTTTCCACACGTTGCTTGTTTTGCAAATGACAGTTACATAATGTGTTGACGTCTATGCTTGTATTAAAATGATCAAAAACACTATTGATTGGTATTAAGGTTATGTTGCGTGTCACTGAATTACATAATCATTTTGTAAAGCTGTTATGTGATGCCAGCATAAGCTTCCAAACTCCAGATGTAAATGCACTGCCATTTGTATGTTTACAAATGTGACCAAGCAGTTTCACTAAATGACATTTTATGCTGCATTGGTTTTGTTTTGGTTTCAGGCTGTTTTGTTTTGGATTTAGATACAATTGAATTCCAGACTTGTAATCATGATAAATAAAGTTTAAAAAAAAAAAAGGTGTCCACTTGCTTAAATAAATAGTTAACTGGCTCACTTTCATGTTGTTCCAAACCTGTATTGTGTTCTACTATGGAGCACAAGAGGAGATGTTTTGAAAAATGTTTCTGCTGCTTTTTTCTATACAATGATATAGCATATTATGACCATAAAAATAGTCCATACAACTTGCACAAAGTGCTGTATGAACAGGAACAGCTAAAAATGTAAGCAATTATTGGCTTCAAATCTTACCCTCCACTACAGCTCTTAAAGGGGTCATGACATTGATTTTCTTATTATTTTAATATGTTCCTGAGGTTTAAGTATATGTGTAAAAATGTGTAAAAATGATGCTATTTTTAACCTCTTTCTGACCCAACCTGTTTTAAGGAGTGTGTCCTTTAAGGCTTGTCAGTAATCAGCTATGCTTGGCTAATGTCACTGCATAGGAAACAGTATCAACGCCCCTTCACTACTGCATGTGTTTTGACAACATAATCAAGATAAAATGGTAATTTCCCGGCAAAACATAATGAAACCATTTACTTACCGTTTGTGATGCAATTCAAATTGTTAGAATAGCCAAGGATCAGCAATCTCCACATAAAACTGATCAGGCAGACCAAACTGTAAGTCATAAAGACTTGAAACTTGGAGGGATGATAGTACTCACACTGTCTACAACATCACCAACACTCATCATAATTGGCCTGACGTGGATGCTACAGTGATCAAAAGAACAAAATCACTCCTAACTCCTAAACCGTTCGTCACAGGCTCAAGTGGTTGTTGGAATTCTTGGCTCACACTGGACAAAGGGGTATATTTCATTTTTTGAAAAACCTACTTTTGCGAGCTAGTCCTAGGTTTTTCACCTGATTGGAACCAAACCAGTGCAGGAAGTTTATGTGGAGAGTGAATACCAACAATTATCAAAAAAGTTTAACTTTTGACTCTCCATCGCGAAGGGATTCCGAAACGTCCGAAAAGGGCAGGGCTGCCTTTACTAAAATTTTTAAACTTTTGAAGAGAATGAGATATCTTCGCCAAACTTAAAATGCTTACGTGAATCTGAGGTCACAGGACCAAAAAAAAAAAAAACGCAGAACTTAGCCACTTGGTGGTCTTATAAGAGGGGGGAAAAAACATAAACCAGCCGTAACTACGCAACTAGACAAGGTTAACGGAGGTCGAATGGAACTCGGTGGGCCTGTTTGACATTTGAAAGAAATCAGCCACTGGGGCGCGCTATTGCATTTTTCAAGGGCGTAAATGATTGTGCATTGTGCGTTTTTTTCACACATATGCACAATATTTGAATCGTACAATAGACCTTCTCATTGTGGATGACTTTGCCTCTAGAACCACTGTTGTTAATCAAACTGTTTTTTAGATGATTGAGAAAACAACAAAACCCTACACTTTCTAGTCCTAGATATTTCACTCTGGAAAAACCACTGCAGTACAAATCTCTGGACTCTCTAGGTCAATAATTATCAAAAATATGTTTAAATTTACGCTTTGGGAAGCTATAATGGGGTCGTTTAGAAAGGGGGTCTGTCCAAATATACCCAAAAACCTATAAAGCCTAAACAAAAACTCAAAACTTCACAAAACCTGGTGAGCACATGCGACAGGTGATTCTAAACAAGCATGCAAAGTTTTAGGGAGGCTGGACCATGGCTGGTGCTATTGCAGTTAAAACGGATTCAAAACCACTGTATTTCTATGGCAAATTATCTTTTTTTGCCAAAAATGCTTTTTTTAAATCTTTGATTTAGGTGGTTACAGGCTTGCTAAATAATATTTAATGTCTTTTTTCATATGTGCTTAAATACCTTAAAGCACATGAACCCAGGTAATTGCTGCTTGCAGCTATATTTTTATTATTATTATTTTTTTAATTTTATTTATTTATTTATTTTATCACAACTGCTACATTGCCTTGTCTTGTAATTAAAGTCTTGCATATTTGTGTATATAAATAACCATTTGATGCATATTGTATGTTTTATATGCAGCGAAAATAGCATATGTGACTGAAATTTTACAATTGTCAGCAAGTGGCCTATCCAGACGCAATGTTTAAAAAATGACATGAAGCCGAGTGCACACACACTGCAGTGAGTATTGAACACACACCTGCCATTGCTCGAGTGCACCTCAGTTGTGGGTAATGCGTAATGAGGATGAAAGAGAGCAGTGTTGATTCGCTCCCCCCACCTATATTTCCTGCTGGTACTAAAAATCAAACTTACAGCCTTCAGGTTATAAGTCCAACTCTTTAACCATTAGGCCACAACTGCCCACAGCTAAGTAAGCAGGCAGGCAAAAATAAACCTGGAGTCCTCTATAATTTCCAGTTCTTTACAATAACAAATCTCTTGATCAAGATAAACTTATAACTCTGAGTTCTGAATGGGAAGTAGGAAATTTCCGATAGCAAGTGAAGGCAGCATAAACTCTACAAGAAAGTAGACCTTGAGGGCCAGAACCGAGAACTAATGAGCTTAATGAACACCCACCTTGAAGGCACAAGTTGCACTTGAATATTCAGCACCACAACAACACACACTGACAACCTGTTTGTCAAAAAAAACAAAAAAAACATGCAAACAGTCAAAAGTTCCAGTGTGTTTTGGCACAATACAGACTACAAAATTTTGTTGCCATTAGTAGAACTGAATTGCAGTATGGAGTACCACAAGGCTCAGTACCAGGACCACTGCTTTTCATGCTTTACCTTTGGAGATATCATCAGGTAACATGGTGTTAGCTTTCACTGTTATGCTGATGATGCCCAACTGTATATTTCTTTGTGGCTTGACGAAACACACCAATTCACAAAACTAATGGAATGCATAGCTGATATTAAAAAAACTTGGATGGCTTTTCTAATGCATCAAAGAGGTGTTAATTATTGGACCAAAAGCCTGCACGTAATAACCTAGAATACTGTCTAACACTTGATGGCTGCTCTGTCAATTCTTTGTCATCAGTTAGGAATCTAGGTGTGCCACCCTTGAGAAAAAAGTGTTGTAACCTGGTGCATTAACCATTTGCATAACCATTGTTTTATGATAAATAGCATGGTTAAACTATGGTTAGTGTAGCAAGACCATGGTTAATTTGTGGTTATCATGATTTAACTATAGTAACCATGTTTTGTGGTTAATTTTCATAAAGACATGTTTCTAGCATTTGTAAAACCGCATTGTTCCATCATTAAAATATACGTAAATTACAACCTATGCTCACAATGTCAAATGTAGAAAGATTAATTCTTGCGTTCATGACCTTAAGGTTAGATTATTGTAATGCTTTATTGGGTGGTTGCTCTGTGTACTTAATAAACAAACTCCAGCTGGCCCAAAATGCAGCAGCTAGAGTTCTTACTAGAACCAGGAAGTATGATCATATTAGCCTGGTTCTGTCAACACTGCACTGGCTTCCTGTTGAACATCACATACATTTTAAAGTCTTGCTAATTATTTATTAAGCCCTGAATGGTTTAGCTCCTCAGTACTAAAACGAGCTCATATCGCATTATAGACCTTCACATCTGCTGTGATCTCAAAACTCTGGCCGTTTGATCCTTTTCTTAATTAGCGCCCAAACTCTGGAACAAACTAACAATGAAACAATGACATCACATTTTACAAATCCTGCGAACAGCTTTTTCCGAGACGCTGCTTGCAAATTATGGGGAATAAATAAAAAAGGAGGGGGTGGATTTTTACCATTATAGAATGTTTTTACGAATCATGATGTGTCACCAAACGAACAAAAAACATATTTTGCTGATTATTGCTGATGAAAATGGTCAAATATTGTCATGTGTTGAGCTGTACCAATCAGTTGGACCGGGAAAACATTTTGAGTACTGTAGACTGCCAAAAGTTATAACAAATAAAGGAGAAGAGTGCAAAAAACTGAGGAACAAAAGGCGTTTGTGGTTGGCCAAACTGAACCAGGATTTTCAGGGCAAGAATCTTGACAACATTCATGTTGTTCTTATCATTTCCAGTCATGTAGGTGAAATATTAGGCTAATTTCTTAATTAATACTGCTCGTATGTATGTTTACCACATATTAACTTTAGTTTGTCAAAATAATGTGGCTTTTCATGCTTACTAAGTTCTTCTCTATATGATTTAGCAGACTCCACATGTTTTTTCCATGGTTTAGACAGCAGAACAACATATTCAGTAGTACATTAACCATGCAATCCATGCTGTTGTTTACATCAAGTATCGCCAGTATGGCCGCGCATCCAGGTAACTGACCAAATCGTGATGTAAGTGCAAACCCTCTATAGGGTGGTTGTGTACACACACTGCAAACACACATTTATGTTCAAAAAACATGTAAAAGTGAATTTTGCCCTTTAAGGCAGCATAGGTGTATCTTTAGCTGCCTTTCTTATCCCACAATCCATTCCATACCGTAATGGTTGAGCTAAAACAAATAAAGATGCGTCCAAAAGTTGCGTTTCGTGGACAGTTTGTGTGTAAATGTATGTTTCTGACCAACTTTTTGCACATTTGATGTCATTTCTGGCGAGAAATCAGTATTATAGTAATTAAGGCAGTGAGGCAGCAAGTCAGCTGCCTAGGTTTTCGGACGCAGCCCTAATGTTTGAAGCGGATGTCATAACAATTGTCATTAGATCGGGAAGGTTTTAATAGAAGTGGTTTATTCATAAATCTGTAATCTACTGACAGAACTCTAATTTTTGGGTCACTTTAAAACACTTACCTTTTAAAACAGCATTGCTTCGATAAAAATCCCTGTACTTATCAGAAGAGGGCACTATGAGACTAAAGTATGTTTGTGCCATTAATCCAAAAGCCTTGATATCGCCATAGGCCACATGATTTTTCTTCAAAGAGTACATTTAATGAAAACCCTTCGCATTTAGTAAACGTTTCATATCACAGTTTCAATGAAATTCCAACTATGTAACCGAAACTGAAGCACAAGGGGCCAGTGTCCCTTCCCAGCCCCTTAAAACATTTGTCCGTTCTCTTTCTGTTGGGCAACAGACTGCCTCTCTTTATGAGCTCTGCCTGTCCTCCAGTTTCCATGGATACTTCAGCACTGACTCCAGGAGAAGTGAGTGGGCTCAGTATGTTTGAGACATAATTAATGACAATGGATTACAGTCAGTGAGCGCCCTGAGCTCCTGCAAAAGAAGCTTAACCTCACATACACTATAATTAGTGTTCATGAAAGAGGACTAAACATAAAACATAGACTCGCCGTTCTGGCTGAATTGCGCTATCCTTTCAGTCAGAGGTGATATTTCTGCGGCTGAGGTGACGTGTGTATGTGCCAGTTTGCACGTTCTGGGTATTGGGAGAAGTGTGGCTGCGACACGCGTGGGTGTAATAGCATTAGAAAGTCATGCTTGAGCGCTTGGATATTTCAGAGTGTAACTGAGACTGTATGTGAAACATGAATTTTAGCTAGGTGTTATTGGTGATACTGATACAGCGTATGGTGCGTTCAAAATGGTCATGCTTTGTGATTTCTAAATCATTTTTGGTTTTGCATGAGTTCAAACCATTGTATATGTTAGTGTTTGGATAATAAAACGAAACAATGGTTTAAATAACCCAGTTCTCAAACCGGTTTGAATGTGAACGCACAATTAGAAGGAGAAAATGCTCTCTACCTTTTTTCCCAAAATAACCACAAGATAAAGTCTGGATACACATTTATTATAACTATGGACTACGTTGACAAGAATGATGTAGAATATGAAGCTTACACTGGTGATGTACTGGAGAGAAAACAGATTTCACAGTAAATGATCTAATTTTCAACAGTAAGTGTTTTAAAGCTTGTTGTTTTGTAGAACATCACAGTTATATATGATATGAGAACAGAATGGCCTGTAGATAGGGAATATGTGTTATTCAATCAAAATATAATTATATTTTTAGAATGACAGAATTTTTTTCTTAAACATAGTCAGTGGTAAAACACCCCCAGGGGGCAATGGGTAATTACTGTAGTAATTTTGTTCTGACATCCAATCCTTTGTTTTTCCATCACATGTTTTCAAACTAGCTGGTTGAATACAAATATTTGGACTTTATATTCTGATATTTTGGTGCTTTCTGGAACATTGTGGGACCAGTCTTAAAATCCAAAAACCATCCATTGTACACTTCTGATGTTGATGTTTTTTTGGGGTTTTATTTGTAGTAAAACCATGGTTAATTTTCCTAAGGGCTCTTATTACTGTAGTTAAACTATGGTAACCACAAATTTACCATGGTTATGCTACACTAACCATAGTTTAACCATGGTATTTGTAGCGACCCTACACTGTAAAAACAATTTGTTGCGTCAACTTAAAATAATTTGTTACCTGGCTGCCTTAAAATTTTAAGTTTAGGTTAAAAAGATTTAGTCAGTTTGAAATGTTAAGTAGTACAAAGTGACAACTTAGATATGCGAGTTCATTCAACTTAAAATTTTAAGGCAGCTGGGTTACAAGCCCAGCTTTTAAGTTTAACAAAATAAGTTGTCACTTAGCACAACTGAACATTTAAAGTTGACTAAACTTATTTGAGTTGACTAAATGTAAAATCTTAAGGCAGCAGGGTAACAAATTATTTTAAGTTGACTCAACAATTTTTTTTTTTTTTACAGTGTACGTGTATACGAATTGCAATCAATATGCCAAAAAAGCATGGTTACCACACTTTTACTATAATTAAACCATGGTTAATTTCAACACTATCTCAAGACCAATTCATACGTATTTTACAAGGTGGCTAATTTGTACGAATTTCTACGACCTCACTTGTACGATTTTGTACGTTTTCTGTGAGGGGTAGGTTTAGGTAGCAATCATTGTACGAATTCCTATGAATTCCTATGAATTTGCCACCTTGGGAAATATGTATGATTTTCCATAAAACATACAAATGCGTACGTATGAAATTCGTACAACATTAGCCACCTCATAAAATATGTAAAAATGAGATTGGGTTGTTAATTTTTGTAAGGGTGATGTCTAAGTTGTCACTGTTAGTGATACACAAAAGTACTGTGATTTTCGTATTCAGCATGTAAAATTTCATATAGAAATATTAAAAATAAAAGCACAACAAAACTTTGATAAAAATGGGTTCACTGTGTTATTAGTGCTTGAATAAAAGACAATGAGGAAGCATCTTGCAACAGAACTGAAATACTATTTCTGTGAGTCTTTGAATGCTGATTATGTTTACACTGTAAGCCAAACCCACAGATTGAGCCGACTAGTGTTTTTCCCTCGCATTTTCTGTAATGTAATGTAATGAAATGCATTCAGGTCAGACCAACCCTCATTTTGCCTGTGGGACTCCCAGAGCACAATGGTTTCCAGGTCAACAGGAACCAGAACCAGTAGTCAGTAAAACACCATGACAGCATGTCTTTTACAGTGAAGCCTTTAAAAGATTCATAAAAGCATGATTGACAGCTCTAGTTTCCAGCGCTCGGTGGGTTCTCCTGAATTATATTTGAGTCTATCCCAGCGCGACACATTCTCGTTGGCTTCTACAAAACATCACGCCTGGTCCAATAAGGCCAGCGCTCCCTTATAAACGCACCAAACCCCACCTCTCTGGGACAACTTGTCTTCTGTCTGTTATTTTCCCATGTTTTGTATTTAATTTGCTTGTGTAACACATTTCTAGGTAAAGGCAATGCTGAAAGGTATAGAGCTCCTGCGGGGGGTAATGATTTACTGTTTTAATTCCCACAGCATTACCTGTAATAAATCAGCCTGTCGGTGTTTTCAAATGCAGCCATCTTGTGATCGTGCCTTTGGATGATAAAAGAAGGATTAAAGGGAGCAGTGAACCAGCAATACCGTTTTCTAAAGAACACACAATATGAGGAGAGATAAGCTGTGTGTTAGCAGAATAATCTTTGGGGACTAAATTGAAAATTGTTTCAATTTAGTTAAGGGCTTTGTCATTATGCATTTTTTTTACCTCTTTTTAATGCAAGATCATGAAATATGTATTTCACTGACAAATCAGCTTTTTTCAGTTAAAAAAGTAAATAATTGTAATTTCTTAATGTCCTCTGTAACAATGGATTCACTAAAGTGTTCAGAATTTCATCAGTCATTTTTAGTACAGAAATGTCAACTTCCATTACATGAACCAAACCAGTTTATTTAGTACACAATTTGTATTAATATGAAAACACTAGTAAGCTGTGTTTTTTGTATCAAAATGTTTTTAAAAAATGATTTACAACACTTTGAGAAATTCACACTACCAGTCAAAAGATTTTTAATGTTCTGCTCACCAAGCCTTCATTTAAATTGATCTAAAATACAGCAAAAACAGTATTATCGTGAATTATTTTTACTTACTTAAAAAAGCTGATTTGAATATACTTTAAAATTCAGTTTATTCCTGTGATTTCAAAGCTGAATTTTAGCATCATTACACCAGTCATATGGTCCTTCAAAAATCATTCTAATATTCTTATTTGCTGCTCAAAAAACATGTATTATTATTAATATTATTATGTTGAAATCAGCTGTGTAGAATTTTTTCAGGTTTCTTTGATGAATAGAAAGTTCAGAAGAACAGCATTTATCTGAAATAGAAATCTTTTGAAACGTTATAAATGTCTTTATCATCACTGATCGATTTAAAGCATCCCAGCTAAAAAGTATTAATTTCTATTATTTCTTTCCCCAATAAATAAACAAACAAGCAAACAAATAAATAAATAAATAAAAAGATACTAAATCCAAGGTATAGTGTATAATGTTACATTTTATTTTAGATAAATGCTGATCTTTGGCTCTTTCTGTTCATCAAAGAATCCTGAAAAAAAATGTACTCAACTGATTTAAATATTGATGATGATGATGATAATAATAATAATAATAGTAATAATACAAAATGTTTTTTGAACAGCAAATCAGCATATTAGAATGATTTCATGAATGATGAGACTGCAGACTGGAGTAATGATGTTAAAAATTTTGTTTTGATCACAAGAAAAAAAATACATTTTCAAATATATTCAAATAGAAAGCAGTTGTTTTAAATGGTAAAAAATATTTCACAATATTACTGCTTTTGCTGTATTTTAGAGAGATTTAGGCTTGGTGAGCAGAAGAGAATTCTTCAAAAAACATTAAAAAACTTTTGACTGGTAGTGTATAAAGCATAAAAAATATATGAAAAAATACATTGAAAAATCTGAGGTTGGTAAGATTTTGATACATTTTATACCTACATCATTTATTTAAAATAGAATTTTTGTAAAAATGTAAAAGTCGTAACTGTCTCTTTTGATTAATGCATACTTAATATCTCTAAAAACAAATCCTCTAGTCAGGACTTGAAAATTCACATTCAGAATGTAAATAAACAAATGTCTTCTGTGGAGGACAAATGGAAGTTGTTGGCTCCCAGAAAGACAGGATCTCTCTGGACTAAAGGTAAAAATCCAAAGAGTAAAACCGTTTGTCAGATGAGAAAAATGTACAGACTGTCAACACTCAGCTTTGAGCAAATAAAGGTAAGGTTATATGGTTACTGCAGTGCACCGCAGAGAGCAAACAGTACATCTTCACAAGTGAAGTTTTATTTACTCATGTTTAGCAGCTGGGAACCGAATCCCAGTCCAGGATCCCACACCTGCCTATTTCAGCGCATCTCCTATAGGCTACCGGGGATTCCTGAAGGTGAACGATTGGACTGTCTATGGAAGAAAACAGAGAGCGTGTTTTTTGCCGAGCCATCACCAATTATCCCCGCTTGTGCTGATGTAACAGGAATCAATTTCACATCTACGATCTCCCAAGCGTCCCATCACCTCATCGTCTTCCTGTCAGAAGGTGTGGGGCTAACTTTGCCTCTGGCACCATTGGAAAACAGAGAGATTATTAAAGACATTCATCACTGGAGAATCTAAAACTGTCCACTTATTATGAAGCACAGTTCATGTAATAGAGATCTGCAGCCCTTGCGGGATAAGGGTCCCCTTCGCTTGGGCTCTTCCCACATTTGGCAGCGAGAAGGAGCCCAGAAGGAGTTGTTTGCCCGAATGTGTGCAGAAGGCTGGGCTTGTAGCACAGCACCGGGGGGAACTCATGAAAATGCCCTCAAGCCAAAGCTATATTTAGCAACATCCACAGCAGTAAGTAGCACCATGGAGTTGGGTTTGTTTTCTGGGTAACCATGGGAGGTATCTCAGGGCTTCAGCTTGCAACTAAATAGTTACATTTGTGACAGTGTTTTCTGCTGGTGTGAGTTGAGTTTTTTGAGCAGTGTTGGAGTAACGCATTACAAGTATTACGAGTTACCCTTACCAAAAACAAGTATACTTCAAGTTTATTTTATTAAGTATACGTAAGTAAAGATCAAGTATATTTTTAAGTATACTATATGCAGTGTTGGGCACGTACCTTTAAAAAAGTAATTAGTTATAGTTACTAGTTACTTCTCACAAATAGTAACTGAGTTAGTA
>JAHKKF010398333.1:0-11185 GCA_019740295.1 Labeo calbasu | reverse complement strand
TACACTCTTATAAACAAAGGTTTTTATTGGCATTGATGGCTCCATGAAGATTCTGTAAAATCATGAAAACTTTCCATTGCACTGAAGGTTCTATTTAGGGGAAAAGGGTTCAGAAAAAATAGTTCTTTTAAGAGCTGTGTACTGAAAGGTTCTTTGAGGAACCAACAATTGTTCTATGGCATCTCCTTTTAGAACTTTTATTTTTAAAAATGTAAAGAATCTATAAAGAACCTTTTGTGGAATGCAAAGATTCTATGGATTGTTTTTAAGAATGTTGCCATTTCGACCTTAAGGTCAAAGATTACAAACAGGACATCCAACAAATCCCACATCCAGCTCTGGATGGAATACAGCCTTATTCCCATCCTTGTCACCTGAAAAAACACTTTCGATTCAGGGGATGTTTTGGGATTGTAACTGCAGTCACATGGTTTGCTTTGAGAGGTTACATCCCTGATGCCATGTGTTAAAGTGACAGAGAGATCAGCCTGATTCATTGCCCTCCCAGTCACACTCACATATGCAAGCGCACACCCATCATCTTTAAACACATCTCCCACACACCCTGAAGGAGTATAAATCCTGATAAGCCTGCATAGACTTGCTCACATGTACACATACAGCACCGGAGACCACGCACGAGGAGCACGCCGGGTTGGATCCAGTCCACATTTATTAATTTTCCCTTATCAGTGTTCAATATTGAAAATGGAAAGCAAACAGTTGGCGCGGAAGTCGTCAGCGGATAGACCCTAGCCTCTATTGAAAAACACGAGAGAGTCAATACAGAAGCACAGTCGAGAGGTCCAGTGTGCTTTGCGGTGAGTTTGCCTTTTTGTCTCAACATAAGAGCACAGGGATGGTTTTAAGCGTATAAGAGTTCCCGTATTGCGTGATTTTGATGCTTGCTTAACTCTGTTTTTCCTTCTTCATAAAACGTCTGAATACTTCCTGTAGACGTACGTGTATTCCAGTTATAACTGCTAATTCTGGTCGCAATGCATCATCATCAGGCCATTCTGTGCTTATTTTTGGAGGATAATCTTAAGAAATTCTGGGCAATGCAATGCAGTTTAAACAAAAGTAAAACATACTAAACAGATCCAAGAGTGCTACGCTTTAAATCATTATTATCATCAAAATATTTATTCAGGGAGTTGGGGATGTGTTGATCTTTGGCAGAGTCTTCTGTGAGCGCAGATTCCAGGCCTGCTCATCATATACAATTGTTTTATAGAGTCAAGTTATTGTTTTACAGTTCTTAAACCACCACAGTGAGCTCTGTTTGATCTACAACAAGAGTGTCCAATCTTGCACCTATAGGTACGCTTTCCTGTAATTCTTAATAAACACACCTGAACCTGCAATCAAGGTCAAGTTTAATTTTTCTTTACAGAAAGTCGTACTGTGATGTCTATAATGCCTTAGTGCTTTACCGTAATGCAAGTTTTAGGGCTGGGTGATATGACGATATAAAACAAGCATACAAATGATCCTGTGGATTTTAGATCTAGCTATATTGTATTTGTAGTTGTCTAGCACACACATTATAGTGCTGCAGTGGACAGGCACACGTCTAATCGTTCAAAGGTATTTAAGTGATTTATAGCTCGGTCTGTTTGGTCTGTTTTGATATTTAAATAGTAGATGGTCTTGTTCCATTAACAGATTTAAATATTGGTCAGATTTTTTTCATAAAGAGATTTTAAATATTGTTTGGCTTTGCTTCATTAAGAAATAAAAAAAAGGTTGGTTTTGATTCCTCAAGAGATTTAAATATTTGTCTGACTTTTTCTATTAAGAAATGTAAATATTACTTGGTTTTGTTCCATTAAGAGATTGAAATATTGGTCAGATTTCACTTCATCATGACCTTTTTTTTTCTCTAAATGGTCCCATAAAGAACCTTTAATATCTGTTCTATTATAGGAGATTTAAATATTGGCGGTTTTGTTCTATTTTGAGATTGAAATATTGGTCAGTTCTGTACTATTTTGTGAGATTTAAATATTGGCACTTTTGTTCTAATTTAAGATTGAGATATTGGTCAGTTGTTTTCTATTTGGGGTTTAAATTTGGTCAGTTTTGTTATATTTTGAGATTTAAATATTGGTTGGTTTTGTTCTGTTTTATGATTTAAATACTTGTCAATTTTTTTTTGGTTTTAAGATTTAAATATTGGTTGTTTTGTTCTTTTCTTTATTTAAATGTAAATTTAGATTTAAATATTGGTCATTTTGTTCTATTTTAAGATTTAAATATTGGTCAGTTTTTTTCTATTTGGGGTTTAAATTTTAGTCAGTTTTGTTATATTTTGAGATTTAAATATTGGTTGGTTTTGTTTTATTTTGAGATTTAAATATTGGTCTTTTTAAAGATTTAAATATTGGTTGGTTTTGAGATTTAAATGTTCGCCGGTTTTGTTCTGTCTTAATATTCAAATATTGGTCAGCTTTGTTCTACTTTTTTTAATTTAAATATTGGTCATTTTGTTCTATTTTAAGATTTAAATATTGGTCAGTTTTGTTCTATTTTAAGATTTAAATATTGGTTGGTTGTTTTCTATTTGGGGTTTAAATTTTTGTCAGTTTTGTTATATTTTGAGATTTAAATATTGGTTGGTTTTGTCTTATTTTATGATTTAAATACTGGTCAATTTTGTTCTTTTTTTATTTAATTTTTGGTCAGTTTTGTTTTATTTTAAGATTTAAATATTGGTCTTTTTTAAAGATTTAAATATTGGTTGGTTTTGTTCTATTTTGAGATTTAAATATTGGTTGGTTTTGTTCTATTTTGTTCTATTTTTTTAGATTTAAATATTGGCCATTTTTAAATTTAAATTTAGATTTAAATATTGGTCATTTTGTTCTATTTTAAAATTAAAATTTTAGTCAGTTTTGTTCTATTTTAAGATTGAAAAATATTGGTCAGTTTTGTTCTATTTTAAGATTTAAGTATTGGTCAATTTTGTTATTTTTTTATTTAAATATTGGTCGGTTTTGTTCCATTTTAAGATTTAAATATTGGTCGATTTTGTTCTATTTTGAGATTTAAATGTTCGCCGGTTTTGTTCTGTCTTAATATTCAAATATTGGTCAGCTTTGTTCTATTTTTTAAAATTTAAATATTGGTCATTTTGTTCTATTTTAAGATTTAAATATGGGTCAGTTTTGTTCTATTTTAAGATTTAAATATTGGTCAGTTGTTTTCTATTTGGGGTTTAAATTTTTGTCAGTTTTGTTATATTTTGAGATTTAAATATTGGTTGGTTTTGTCCTATTTTATGATTTAAATACTGGTCAATTTTGTTCTTTTTTTATTTAATTTTTGGTCAGTTTTGTTTTATTTTAAGATTTAAATATTGGTCTTTTTAAAGATTTAAATATTGGTTGGTTTTGTTCAATTTTTTTTTATTTAAATATTGGTTGGTTTAGTTCTATTTTAAGATTCAAACATTAGTCGGTTTTGTTCTGTTTTGAGATTGAAGTATTGGTCGGTTTTAATTGGTTTTGTTCCATTAGGAGATTTAAATATTAATTGGTTTTGTTCCATTAAGAAATTTTAAATATTGGCTATTTTGTTCTATGAATACATTTCAAGCAAGAGTAAGGATTCTCAAGAAGTATTAATGAAAATAAGATCAGATGCTGCTGGTGAATCATCTGATGCTTGGGCACACTCAGGAGAAAGTATTTAAGGAATTCAGCCAATTTTTGGTATTGGTGTAAATGAGAGCAAACAGCTTTTAGAAAGCATAACTGAAGATATGATTCATCATCTAAAGTGAAAACTAGCCGGTTATCAAAGAGCCTGATGAGAGTAATCAGAAGTCATTTAAGCAAAAATGTTAAGCTGTTAGAAACTTCCAGGCAAGTGTGTTTTGAAGACCAAACTGGAGCAGGATTGGAAACTTAAATCTATATCATTGATGTTTGTTCATGATTTTAACACTGCATCAATTTTCCAGGCCACCCAAACACCCAGTTCTACCGAGGCCAGCAACCATGCAAGACTGTGATTACTACCTGTGTCTCACCGTCTACATCGTCACCTTCATCACCGGCTTTCCCGCCAACATCCTGGCCTTCTACACGCTCAGCCGCAAGGTCTGGAGAAAGCCGGCACCCATCGACATCCTCCTGCTCAACCTGACCATCTCAGACTTGCTCTTCCTCATCTTCCTCCCCTTTAAGATGCAAGAAGTGGCCAATAATATGATATGGAACATCCACTACTTTCTCTGTCCGCTGTCTGGTTTTATCTTCTACATGACTATCTATAACAGCACCTTCTTTTTGACCGCGGTGAGCGTGGAGCGCTATCTCGGCGTGGCTTTTCCAATCCAGCACTCCTTGTGGAGAAGACCCATCTATGCTGTGTTCGCCAGTATATTCATATGGGTGTTTTCCATTCTCCATCTAAGCATCGTCTACATCGTGCCCTACTATAACCCATCCGGGACGGTCCCGCCATCCAGGAACATCTGCTATGAGGGATTCACCGACCCTCAACTTGAGATTCTCTTGCCTGTGCGTTTGGAGTTATGCATTGTCCTCTTCTGCGTTCCCTTGCTTATTTGCAGCTTCTGCTACATAAACTTCATCCGCATCCTTTCGAGGTTGCCAAACATTGGCCGGAGGAGAAAACTGAGGGCGATTGGATTGGCTTTGGGGACGTTGTTGGTGTTTGTGCTCTGTTTCGGACCCTACAACGTCTCCCACGTGGTCGGTTTCATAACCGAGTCAAGCCCTGCTTGGAGAGACAAAGCTCTTCTTCTCAGCACGTTCAATGCTTGTTTGGACCCGGTTATTTTTTACTTCACCTCTGCGGCTGTTAGAAACACAATCGGGGCGATGGTGAGGGGCATTTGGGGTAGATGTTGGTGCCCTCAAATCCTATGGAGCTCTAAGAAGGAACCTCCTGAAAATGAGAAAAACAGTCTGCCCAAACCACAGGTTGCTGCAAACGCACTTTGACCAGCGTGCAATTATGTTTGTACGCAAATGCGGCATGGTAAACATTACTCCACTTCCTTGTAAGGCGATGAGAAATGCCAAAACAATACAACTCACGTGTATGGTGTTTTATCTTGGCAGGGAAAGAAAAACGCTGTAGCCAAACCGTGTGTACATAAGGGAGCAAACTGAGAGTCGGCAAACAAAAGATAAACTTCCTTTTGTTTAGTGTAAGCTCATTTTTACAACAAACTTGTCATCGTTCACTTTGTTCAATATAAGTATGAGGACGTTGATCGGCAGGATAAACGAGGCACAGTCGCCGGCCGTATGAAGGTCAACAGATGCGACGCTCTCAAGCACGTCACGTAAATATTTGAAAGGTTTTTACTTTTAAAGGCCGATGCGTATCTGGGAACTGACAGTGTGGTTTTTATGATGGTTTGTGTACGTGTTTGATGAAGGGTGCATGATAGGAACTTCTTCATTTTAAGCTTCCAGGAAGCAGCAAAACTCGCACCACAGACGATTATGGTGAAAGAAATGCTGAAAATGAAGACTGTATAGACTGGTTTGACAGTGAAGTGTGTGGTTGTTTTGACGTTAAAATACTTTTGATGTTCAAATAAAAAAGGGAATTAATAGACTTAGATTTCCCTTAAGTGCCAAAATAAATAAATAAATAAAAACGTTTCAAAATATACAGAAAAATATATATATAATATAATATATATAATTTTAAATGTTTAAATGTTTTTAAAAAGCATTTAAAAGTATATTTGATTTCAATTCAAGAAAATGTATTCACATATAAAAATTACACTTATAAATGCACTTTTAATTTAATTAAATTTTTTTTATTTAATATAAGTATATAAAAATCAAACTTTAATAAATACAGTAATAAGCAAATTATTAAATAATTTAATCATAACAACATTAAAAGTTTACACCAAAAATATATTTAACTGAGCTTGTATCTGCATGTATTTAGGATTTTACATTTTTTTTAGCCAAAAAAAAAAAATTTGGGTGGTCCTTTTAAAACATTTGTTGAAAACAAAGTACAAAGTTATGTTGAAAACAAATCATTTTAACATTTTATAGATTTAAAAAACAACAACAAAAAAACGTTATAATTAAAGCTCAGTTAAATATATTTTTGGTGTATGAAGGTTCAAATAGATAGAAAAATTATATTTTATTTACATTTAAAAAATATACTCACATACCTTGAAAATTACAATATTGCATTTATAATTTTTGATTTTAATATACGTATATTTAACAAAATAAAAAAAAAAAATAATTTCTAAATACAATAATAAATCTTAATTTTTTTTTTTTTAAAATAAACTTTTTTTTTTCTTGCAGTTTGTACTGCATATATTAAGGATATATTTAAATTATTTTTTGGCCAGAAAAAAAAAAAAAAAAAAAAATTGGGTGGTGCTTTTAAAACATTACAAAAGTACAAAGTATAAAAGTACAAAGTTTTTTTTTAAAAGTACAATTTATAGATAAAAATGTAAAATATTTTTTAAAAAGTTATATATAAAGCTCATTTACATATATTTTTGGTGTATGAAGGTTCAAATAGATAGAATAGCCTACTAAAAAATATATATTAAAAAAAAAAACGAAATTAACGAAATTATTAATCATTTAATCATAAAACATGAAATTTTTATGTGTATTATTTTTGGATTTTTTTTTTTTTTCTTAATTTTAACTTTTTTTTTTCAGTAGGCTATTCCATCTATTTGAACCTTCATACACCAAAAATCTATTTAACGGAACTTCACTTTTTACGGCCTATATTTAAAATATGTTTTGGCTAGAAAAAAATATTGAGTGGTGCTTTTAAATCATTGCATCCTGAGTGTTTGAACAATTTTAACAATAAAATAACGCTAAAATAACAACTAAGTAAGCCAGTTTATAAATAAAGACTGACTTTTTGGCACTTTCAGGACATCGTATCCCTGTGTTATAAGCTGTGTGTTTAAAAAACGTCCTTATTTTGGCAGTTCTGTTTGGCACCACTAGTAGCACAAACTCAACCTTAACATGCATTATTTATATGTAAATAAAAATGTAAATGCATTATTATTGTACATATTGTTCCAAAGAAACTGTACAAAGTGTCAATTAATAAAACAATTGTATTATAATATTACAGCGAGACTGAGCCGACGTTTCGAATCATCTGCTGTCTTTCTTCATTCTGGGTAATGTCATAAAATGTTTATGGCATATTTCCTCTCAGTCCGTAATAACTATTAACAACTAATCTTGTGTCTCTGTTATAAACGCGACAAATATTTGCAAAGCGTTATTGTCTTTGACTAGCGAGCCGGGCAGGAGTTTACATACAGTTCCAGCAGCACGTGTGGAGATGAGAAAACACTTGATTGTTTGGCTTAGTTCCTTATAGAGCATCATTCAGGAAACATGTTGATATAAACAGTTATTGCTCCAGCTCAGAGGCAAATTCTGTAATAATAAAGAGCGAGGTGGAAGGATGTTTGACTCACCGCATACACAGAAGTGATCTGGTGTATTTCCTCGTATTTCAGTTTAGCTAGTTTCACAATAGCCAGACGTTTGACTGCCAGCATAAATTCTGGCCCATATTAGAGTTTATTTGGGCCAACTCGTTCAGAATATGTCTGTCTCCATGAACAGATGTACAGAGCAATGGAAATATGTGTGGACTTGTGTGTGTTTTCTGTCTGTGAAATAATCAGCACTTATTGCATTAAGATGGACATAAATTGTGATCAAAGTGGAATATACTAGTAGTTTGCATCCTTCAAAATGATATATATATATACACACACACACACAAATCTTTAATTTCACAATACCCAAAGAATTGGATTCACAAAAAATTACTAACAAAAATCTTATTTAAAAAATTAATATAATTTATAATATAATTGTTAATATAATTTATAAACAAATCCTAATTTTTAATTTTACAATAGACAAGAAACTGGATTAACAAAACATTCTTAATACAATTCTAAAATCCATTTATTATTATTTTTTTTTTAAGGATTTTTTATTTATTTTAAGAATTCTTAGGATATTCATAATAAATATATTATTATTATTATTATTATTATTATTATTATATCACCAGGAATTTAATTCACAGAACTTTCTTAATACAGTTCTTATCAAATCCCAGTTTTTATTTTATTTCATTTTTTTTTTTTTTTTTTTTTATACTCCAGGAAGGATTCACAGGACATTCTTAATAAAATTATTATTATTATTATTATATCACCAGGAATAGGAATTTAGTTCATAGAACTTTCTTAATACAATTCTTATCAAATCCCATTTTTTTATTTTATTTTATTTTACTCCAGGAAGGATTCACAGAACATGCTTACTAAAATTATTATTATTAAATATTTTTTACATGTATTATTATTATTTTACAATACACAAATAAATAGATTTACAAAACTTTCTTAATAAAATTCTAAAAATCCATTATTATATTTTATCATTTTATTTTATTTATTTTTTTAAGGATTTTTATTTGTTTTAAGAATTCTCAGGACATTCATAATAAAATGATTATTATTATTATTATTATTACCATTATTATATCACCAGGAATTTAATTCACAGAACTTTACATTAGGAAGGATTCACAGGAAATTCTTAATAATAATAATAATAATAATAAACACAAAAGGTTCAGAAAATTCACAAAAGGTACTTTTTAATTTAATTTAATTTAATTTAATAATTGAAAAATATTTCAAGCATTTATTGTGTTGCTTAAAATAATAAATACTACTTACTACATATATTACTACTACAAGATTTTAATTCTATTATCTAGCAAGTCTATTACTGCTAGATACTAGTTATATTACTGCTTATATAACTAGTATATATTGTAAGTATATTACAGTTAATTTTATTAAATGAGAATCGCACATACTTTATAATAAATGAATGATTCACAGGTGGCTGTTGATTAAAAAAAGGTTCATAAATGAACAAATACTTATGATTTACCAGCGTAAACAGTTCAGATAATGCAACCTCAACAGTAGGATAATAAACAATCAGATATCGATGGCTGTTGCTTCATTCTTACGAGAGAAATTCTTACAAAGTTAATGATGACTGCCCAAGAAGTTCATAAGAACTTTCCTAACACAAGATTTCTGTGAATCAGGTTCCAGAACATTAACGCACGGGTGTGTAAACGTGAAGTTATAAAAAGTCTCATTTCACAGACACATCAAATGTTTTCCGTATACGAGCGTCTGATTTAACCGAACTTATCTCGGATCTCATTTACACCGGTTCTGTTGAAGACATCTAATATTCTTTAACGTTTCCGCATCGTGCAAGATTCATAATGCTGTCAACTTTATTTCAGGATCTAACCGCTATACATCAAATAAACGATTTCCATTTTCTCACAACTACCATCTCCACCATTACCTGCCCACCTGCAGTAATAAATACACTCAGCCCTGGAAATGACTCCAATTTTGAGCATATTCAAGCATCCAGTCTCCTCATTGGGCTTCGCTTCTAAAAAAGCTCAAGGTCTGAGTGTGTGAATGTCTCTCAGGAGCTCAAGAGATGAATTTTAGTAAAAGGTGACTTAATATCCATGTGCCTGTGGAACAATGAGTTTCTATGAGTCATCTCAGGTTAGACCAGAAATAACTATAATAAAATACTGTGAAATGTGACGTAATTCGTTGCTCATCCACCCTAGTGCATGTAAATTAAACTTCTTAAAGTAACAGTTCAGCCAAAATTGAACATTTTGCTGAAAATGTAGTCACCCTGAAGCCATCGGAGATGTAGATGAGTTTGTTTCTTCATCAGATTTAGAGAAATGTAGCATTGCATCACTTGCTCACCAATGGAGTGAATGGGTGCCGTCAGAATGAGAGTCCAAACAGCTGATATCATAACATCACAATAATCCACAAGTAATCCACATCACTCCAGTCCATCTTGTGAAGTCAAAAACTGCATGTTTGTAAGAAACAAATCCATCATTAAGATATTTTAAACTAAAATACATAATCCACAATAATGTCTGATCTGAATCAGGAGAGAAATATGCACAGATCTAGCACTGTTTACAAGCCAAAACAGTTTTAAACTTTGATGTGAGAGAACAACAAGAGATGGACTTTTTGGACTTTTGGACTTTTTTTTCCACTGCAGGAAGTGTTATTATGGATTACAGACTCATATTTTAGCCAGAAGTGATGGTTTGAAGTTAAAAACGTGTTAATGATGGATTTGTTTCTTAGAAACACACAACGTTTGGCTTCTCAAGACATTAACTGATGGACTGGAGTGGTGTGGATTACTTGTGTATTATTGTGATGTTTTATCAGCTGTTTGGACTCTCATTCTGACGTCACCCATTCACTACAAAGCAATTCACACTGGTGAGCAAGTGATGTAATGCTACATTTCTCTAAATCTGAAGAAAAAAACAAAAGTAGAATATTAATTTTAGTGTATTCAATCGTTCTCTGCTTTTTACCAAAATAGTGCTAATTTTAATGCCGGTATCACTGAAATCTGAGCCGGTGAAGGGTTGCTGTTCGCCGGGTTAACTGCGAACTTTAGCCCGGGGCATCATGTTTCACTCGTAGCTGAAAGACGCCATGACTGACTCTGCCCAAGAAACTGCCCAAGAACAAACAGTACTGATATTAGTGAACATATTTTAAGATTGAACTCAGTACAATATTGAATAAAATCCATTTATTTTATGCAAGGCAAAAGGCGTTCCATCCTGCAGAACAGCCGCTGCTGACGCTATTGCGTTGCATAAAATAATACTATTTACAGCACAGTGAAGACTGTATAAATGAAATAAAATGTATACAAACCTTTATTTTGCTGAAGTGCAAATTGGCGGCACTGAGAACCACTCTCTCATGTAGAGGACTCATAAACTCAACAGCTGGTTTGTTTCGTTAGAGACATACTCAACCCAGTGGTTGGGTAAAAAAAAAAATTAACCCAGCGTTAAAAATGACCCAGCAACTTAGTCACAGAAAAGCTACCCAGCACCTGGGTAAAAAAAAAATTGGCTTAAAAAATAACCCAGGACCTGGGTATAAGTAATACAAATAACCCAATAAAATCACCAAACAACTTGAACCCAGCATTTGGGTTAAAAAAAAAAATAACCCAGCAGCTGGCTAAAAAAAAAA
>JAHKKF010398315.1:0-10893 GCA_019740295.1 Labeo calbasu | reverse complement strand
TTATTATTATTCCATTGTTCAGGCTTATGATTGTGTGGTTTCAGGAGATATTTGTCTTCATGAGTAGAGATAATAATATGTCTCCATTTCAAGGTTTTATACCGTCACAAAACGATGTTGTGCAGTAATTTTCCATTGTTATTGCTTGTGGTACTTGTTAAATCTGTGCTGGTCAGACAAAGTCTAAACATTGAAACATGCACAACTAAGATTATTCAATAAAACTCTTTTTATCATCATCACTTCATGTCCTGCTTCTGCTCTTCTCTGGCTTTGCTCAGTCAACTTCTTGGCTGATAGCAGACTGTTAATGTAGTTTTATGTACCAGACAAGACTTGCTGTTAACGGGTTTTGGGTATTAGACAACTTTGCTGACTAGTTATTCTGCTACCAGACAAAAAACATATTTTCTGACAGCGTCTGGCGTCCGGGGCTGGTTCTGACATTTCTGGCATGGAGGCATGATCTAACAGACTATTAGGCCTTAACATGCAACACTATCTTCACTGGACTCAAAACAAATGGGTCATTTGGTCTGAATCAAATGAAGACAGAGAGATGATAAAGATGATTTAGTTACAGCAAATACATGAGTGTAACCAGGAAAGAATCAACTTATGGAAAATACATATTAATCTCATTAGAGAAGGACTTGGCATTTCACAACCTGACATTTGAGAGATGAGTAATTGCAGACATTTTCAGTTAGTCACTCAATGGTTGTATAAGGCTTACAACCTGTCTGTGATTTTCAAGCAATCCTGAAGACTTAGGTTAGATTCTTCAGGTGTGTTTGATTAGGTATGGAGCTAAACTCTAAACAGCGGCCCTCCAGAACTGGAGGACTAGAGCACATGACGAGAGGAGACAGACTAGAGCTTTTGACACAACATAATTTGGCAACACAAGAGGAAAGGAAACATGATAGAGAGGAAACCACACAAGCACAAAATAAAAAATGGGACGAGACTAAACAAGGGGACGTGGTACAAGGAAACAAGGAGTCAGGGCCAGAGAAGCGCATGGACGACACAAGGAAAGACTCCAGAACAACACAAACATTGACACCTGAAACATAGACAATACAGACAGCCACATTAATCTGTGCACAGAAATCTTCCACGGGTCATCTTAATAAGAGAATCCATGCAATCAGCAATTTTGTGAAATAGAATTTTCTCACACACATTTCAAGTTTCTCAAACCACGAATTTGCCACCAGTTCGCCAAAATGTAAAATCATTATGACTTGCCATGAGACCGTGCTGACTTACCAGTATGGAATGTTCACATTTCTAGCAGTGGGCAACTCATACAGGTTTTACTACTGAGCGCAAAGACATCACACACTACTGTATTATCTCATGTTTTTCAGTTGCATTCGTTTGCATTCATTTGCATAAATTCACACATAACCAAATGGAATGACGATGAAGTGACCACATAAGCAACAAAACTCTGCTAACTACATAAATGACACTAGAAATGGTTTCATCAGTGTATGATGTTAAGCCAACAATACAACAAAATCTCAGAAGGTTCGTAACAGCTTCTGATTGTTTCCCTTCACCAACCCATCCTGTGAAACTATTGGGCAACAATATTTTCCTTCCAAAAAAAAGGTCATTCGTTTCAAATCAAATGAAGATAGAGATATGATTTAGTTTCACCAAATGCATGTGTGTTACCAGGGAAGAGTCAACTTATGGAAAAGACATATTTGTCTTATTAGAGCAGCCCTTGGCAGTTCACAAGCTGACATTTGAGAGACAAGTAATTGTGGATCTTTCACTTAGTCACTCAGTGGGTGTATAAGGTTTGTGACCGTAAGGGAACAAAAGCTGTCGGCTGTTTCATAAACATGCTGCATTTTTGCCCTCCGTTTCACCCATTAACACTTCACAATACGCAGATTATGATTTTACGGTACCATTCTGTTAAATCGTTTCTTATTATGCGCCGAACAACCATAGCGATCGGGGGAAATTGTCTCAGCACTTTGGATCCTTTTTGATGTCCCCCAAAACCAATTTGTTTTCAGTCCTTGCTTTGATTTGTTGGTTTCTATGGCCACAATTCATTAGAAACACTTTTCTTGTCAAAGCATTTACTGGTCTATCAATGGGGACCAGACCCTGCCTGGGAATAAATCAGCTGTCGGAGCCGAGCCGATGGAAAGAGAGTGTCGCTGCAATTAAACCCAGCTCGGACGGGCCCCCAGCATGGGCGGCGGCGACATCAAGCAGCTCGGGCTGGATGCGCACCTCTGGAGATCGACTCGTAGGATGGGGCGAACAGGTCCACCCCTGTATCACTCCTCCAGAAGGCTGTCAACTTTGGCACATCGTTGCGCGGGACCACTGTATTTGTTCTCCAAATTGCAGTCAAGCTTCAGAAATAAAGAGCCCCTGAGACCCATTTGCTACAGCAGGCGAACCCAGCTTCAGCAGTGCGTCACACACTACACATTGACACTTTCATGGCTGCCTTTTTTTTTTCTCTTCTTCGAACCAGCGCTTTGACCTTTGGAGAATTTTCCCAATTGTTCCCTTCTTTGTGTTTCTTTTTTTCTGTGTCCACTTTTTCCCCTTCTGTGATGATTGCCCCTTTCTTGTTTTGTTTTACTGTTTCGTTCTCTTGATTTCTATGGTGACCGCAAGCTTCCCAGGAATAATGAAAGCCTAGGGATTAAGAAGCGTGAACACTGATGGCTTTTTCATAAATAGATAGGAAACTCCTGGAATAAATGGGATGGGTTCATGTGATGGCCTTCACAGATGGGACGTTAAGTGAGATGAAACTGGAGAAAATGATCGAAGAAAAGGCTTAATTCGGGGGTAAGTCAGCATTTATTGTAAGACCCATTTCTGTCCTTTAATGCCTGACCAATATCATGTAAACAATTAATAAATAATTAGGCAGCCGCATCCTGGTCTACTCCACTATCTAAAGGGTTATTGGTTTTTCTTAACCACAGAAACAAAAAAAAAACCCCTTTGTGTTGGACACAACTGTTCATTTTCTGATTTCACTTTAAGTATATCAGGGCATTAACTCACAGATTATGTACCGAGGCTTTAATCAGCACAGCACAGTCGACAAAGGGCAACCCAGGCTCAAATAATAACATACCCTTTACACCAAACTCAACCCTATACATACCCGATATTGTTAACGAATGCAAAAGAGATCTAAAAACGCATCTGCTCATACAACCCTTCCTTATATGTGGGTTTGAGCTGTTTGGCCAAACAATAGTTTTACAAGATTCGTACCAGAAGCGCTTAACCTCACAAGTTCACCACCGTATCGGGTGAGCTACAGAGCAAACCTACTGTGTTAGAAAAGCAACGTTCAAAGGTATCAGTTTTTAAATCTCGCATGTTAAAATCAGTTCGGAGTTATAATATTGTACGAGCGTTGTGCAAAAATCATAATTTGTATCAAAAGGAATAAAAGTTGTCAGAGTTTTACTGCCTCTGGTGTTCCTTTCAACTGGAAACTGCAGCGATTTGTATGTTTTATTTATTTATTGAGTTTTGCAGAAATCTAGATAGAAGCATGTATTTTTTGTGAGCCTGGGTAGCACACAGCTACTGTCAAGACTCAATTAACTTTCGAATTTTTCACTCCAGCCCTACATTGGCTCCATGCAGACAGACAGCTGACTTAACCTAGTGTGTGCTACCATCAGCAGTGGCCTCAGGGAAATCAGCAGGGCAGCTGGGTATTTGTAAATATATGGCTCATGGGTGGGAATAGCGTTAGCAGCAGTAGGCTCTCTGCCACAGCGAGCTGGAGGGGTGCGCTTGACGCTTCATAAACATCCTGCACAGCCAGCTGAACATACAGTCTCGTCCCCAGCAGCCCCGCAGCACTGTGGCTCTCAACTAATAATGCACTGAACACAGCTACACTCTCACTGCGTCTGGAAAGATTAGCCATTTTCACACACAGCTTTTGTCCCTGTATATCCACTCAGTAATGTATACTGCAGGTGTGTGGGATGAGAAGGCATCGGTCCAGAGGAACTGAGTGATGTTATACTGATATACACCCTTTAACGACTGCTGCAGATTTGTGTATGATTAAAACACTTTAAAAGGGTCATATTCCACACCAGGGGTTGGCAGCCTTTTTGAATTTTTTTTTCTTTTTATCTCTCTGCACCACCTCCCTTAATGATGTGATGTTGAATGTCACCACCATTGTGTTTGTGTTGGATTGGAAATCCTTCAGATTTAATCAATAAAAACTTTTCTCTTTCCAGATATCCTAGTTTTAGAACAGGGCTTTTCAAACCTGTCCTGGAGACCCCATAGGTCAGAACACCCATGATGACATTATGACTAGCGGGGAAAATTTTCCTAACCGTTTGCTGGGGCTTATCCCAGTGTCCTATGCCATAGGCAGGAAAACATCCAGAGTACATGGCCAGACCATCACAGGGCTAAAGCATAGCGTATCCCACTGGATTTCTGTGGATTTTGGGTCGGGGACTGCTGTCCATTGAAAACTTTCATTCTGTGGTCACTGAACCCTGTTTTGCTTTGGATCATTGTCCTGCTGGAAGATCTGCTGAAACCACAGTCAAATTTAGGCTTTCTGACAATGTTAGTCAGGTTTTGATTCATCATCTGCTGTAACTTTGATGGAAGTTGTTTAGAGCAACATTACAAATCTACCATCATGCTTAGTAGGAATGAGGTACTTTTCTACATAGCTATCTTTCTGTCTACATCAAACCCATCTCTAATGTTTGATTCCAAAATAATCTATTTTGGAGCAGCAGGTTAGTGGAACACTAAAGATCTTAGTCCTAAGTGATAGTGTTCAAAAGACACGAGATGTCTGACTTGGCATGGTGTCGCCAAAGATGCTCTAAAAGAGTATACATTTTAAAGAGTGTAGCCAGAGATGCTTCAAGTGCCACAAGAGATTGCCCCATGTTATCTTAAGTCAGGTGCGTAAGAGAATTTCTACCTCAGAGGGAAACCAAGAGAGTCTGCAAACCCTGAAAAGTCCAAGGACCTTCTTGCTTCTTCACCCTGACACCAAGACCCAACTAGCATCTTGGTCCACTTTTATTTGTGTATAGTCATAATAGCAACAAAACAATGTGCTTTAGTAAAATAAAGAACATATGCATTGTGCCTTATCTGCCGTCTCGGTCACTTATCTTCACAAAAACATAAATAAAACAACCTGAATCTCAGCGAATACTTGCCTCACAGCCATGATAAATATATGTATAGAAAGCCTGCAATGTCTAAACAAGTGAAGTCAAAGTAAGTCTCGTTGAATACAAATATTCTCTGATAAAGTAATCCGTATGAAACACAAGGTACAGTTTTTCCTGTCTGAGCTCATTATCTCGAATGTGATCACACCCACAAGCGGATCTGCTTTTCAAATTATAAACATCCACGTGAGACACAAGGACATGTAAACACCCACATCACCTCTGTAAACAAACCTGAAGATTTAAGTTTATCTTGGCCAACTCTCGTTTCTGGAAAAAGACGCAGTGAGAGAAATAACCCAGAATTTACCTCAGAAGATGAACACGATTCAATGCGCGGCTTCGTTTCTGATGAGTAAGATTCCTTGCATTACCAGTTAGACTTCTCCCAAACTATAATTCCTGACTACATGTATGAAATGAAGTGAAACATCTTAAAAGTATGTGTCATTTCATTGCATCTAAATGTCTTGCAATGCCAAGATGTTTTTTATGCTCTATAAAATATAAAACCACAAGATATAAAAGTGTTTACGCTGAATGTTAGAGTCTAAGGATGTTTGGCATAAAAGTGTGTTACTGTTCAAGTCTCAGTGTTTAGATCAGTATGTTCAATCATGTGTACTTGACCTTCACTGTGTATATTTTGATTATACTGTGTTGTAAATAAAATACAAATATTCAAATCCCCTATTATTTTACTCTCCTCACATTCTTTGTTACCTGCCTCACACATTACAGACTGGTGGCTCATTATGGGAGGCCCTTTTGTCTCTCAGGTGTCAATCACTAAAAATTCATGGCCATTGTCACTCCCTCGCATACAGCCTTTCTAATAAAAACATGTCTTACAAAAGTTAAATCATAATTTTGTAGCAAAAACTCTAGTCTACCACATCCAGTTCTCAAAGTCTTGGGAACAATTGTTCTGTATGTTTTTATGGCTAGTTTCAGTGACTTAAAAAAATTAGTTTTTCACTAACCATGCATAAATGTTGTTTTCTCAAAAACACAAACATGTATGTTCATGCTGGTCACATATTTTGTAACCCAGTTTGTGCTGGATTACAGTGTAATCAGACTTTAGCCATTAATATGTTAAGGTACTGAAAAAAAACACAAATGTCAGGGATGTCAAAACTTCTCCAGGGCCCCAAAAACCCCTCAAACCCCAGAGCATTAAGCAGCTGAATGGCAGTGGGCAGGGCCTATGGTATGATAAAGTAGAACTTTGTGAGATTTGCTGGTGTCTTGCTGTGGAGGTGGACATATGCAAATGTTTTGCCCCGGTGACATCACAAATCCCACAATATCCAATCAAGCTGTTTTGTAACCTTGACTAAATAAGTGCTTTGCTTAAAAAGAGGATTTTATTCTATGAAACTTGTTTTAATGGCTCAAAAGCTCTTATGTGTCCAAAGATCAAGGCAAATTTGATTTCTCATGTAATGACCCCTTTAAGTTAGCTGGCATGCAGCTCTGGGCTGAATTTTCTTTTTTTTTTTTTTTTCAAAAGCAGCCTAAATAGATTTAACTTTTGAGAAACACAGCCCATATCATTTGCAATATATGGCCTCTAGATTGGAAGTGTAATAATATGGTAATTTGTGATCAAATACTGTACATCAGGGGTGCCCAACCCTGTTCCTAGAGATTGCAGCTCCAGCCCTGATCAAACACACCTGTCTGTAATTATCAAGTGCTCCTTCAGATCCTAATTAGTTGGTTCAGGTGTGTTTGATCAGGGTTAGCGCTGAACTCTGCAGGAAGGTAGATCTCCAGGAACAGGGTTGAGCACCCCTGCTGTACATCAAAATAGCTTATTTACCTCAAACCGCACTGAAGCGTCTCATCATAACAGGTATTTGAACCCAGAGCCCCGATGTTCTTGAGTCGAATCCTTCACTTGCTTTGCCCAAGGCACTGTCAACACACTCTCTCGGTGACTAGAAGAATATTTCCCCAACCTCAATAGCATCAGCTGTCAAACAAGAACAAAAGAGATAAAACAGTGAGAGAATACCACCAAGTGGCTCACTGACAGACAATATTAGGCCTGTCTTGGAAAGCTAAGGAGACAGTATAAACACTGAGTAAGCAAAGAGGCCAGAACATAACAAGCTGTATCCTAGTGGAAGCAGTAAACCCAAGCTGACACACACTCTCCCAGCATGCCTTTCATTTCTCTTTCTCTCAAAACATCCACTCTGATACAAATTACTCTCCGCTGGTGGCATTTTTATTTTAGCTTTTTTTTTTTCTTTTTAATAGTTGTTAAAAGAATTGTGCACTTGAAAAAATAAAAATCTCATCATGTTGTCCAAACCAGAGTGGAATTATTGAAAAATTATTACTGCTTTGGGTGTAAAACAAATTACCAATATGACAAGCGGACCTCACGGAACATCATAAAAATTAAAAAATGCAATTCATGACCCGTTTAGGGATTGTGACATGACCAAACTTACCTTTGTGCTATGGGCATAAATGATAGCTGAAATTGTGCAAAATGAATAGCATTACTGATCAGCACTGAAGCAGCAAGTTCACATGTTATCGAGGTATGTTTCAAGCATTTTTACATTTGTATAAAAACATCTGAAAACATTCTTTCGAAGGTACTACTGATAGCATGATTGCTGTGAGATTAGCTCAAAAAACAACATGCTTTAGCTGCTCAGTATTTTCCCAGTGATCAAAGAGTCTTGGAAATGGGTTGAATTTCAATACTCATGCAAGACGAAAAAGACCACTTTCATGTCAGACACACGTCACATAAATAAAGGCACGTTTCTATGCCAACCAAACAATAGAAGCCCGTATCTTTTTCAACCATCAGCCCGAATATTGGCTTATAAAATAGACCGAAGAATAATGCTGAGAGCTCTGTCCCAAATATATCAAAATATAAAAATAATCTTGGATCTCAGCAACTACAAGACACACAATTACATAAATACACGCAGCATTCTTTCCAGATCAAGTCCGCGGTACAAGTAATGCCGATATTTATCCTTTTTGCCATCAAATGCCATTAAAATCTATTCCTGATGGCATTATTGGATCATATTTTGGAAAACCATTAGCATTAACAGGTGTTTCCAACAGATGAATTCCTTGCCAAGAAAACCCAACTGATCACTGTTCAGGATCTGATTTGATTGTGCTGTTAAAATAGCAACATGTGCAGAAGATCGTAACATGGGGAGGGTGTGGAGCCTTTTGAAAAGGTTGAGTTCAGTGATCGTAAAAGCGCTTCATCTAGCGGCTTCGCATGAGTCCTGATAAGAGGAAAATGGCATATTAATATGTGAGTGGAAGGTAGGGGAAATCCTGATGATGATGTCATTTATTTTTGTCAGAACTCCTGTTTTTCTAGACGTCTTATGATTCCTTTCCTTACGAGCCATTACTCATAGAAAACCTTGCATCTTTCTTGCATCAGTTGATGTATGTGAACTTCCCAATCGCGAAGTTATCAAGGGAGTTTAGTGTTTCCTGGGAAAATGAAGACACCATAAAACAAGCTGGTAGACATGTTGACAATGGTTGAGGTAAATGAAAGCAAATGGCTGTGGTCATCACATCATTTTATGTGCTGGGTGGAGGATTGAAGGTCAGCTCAGGTGAGACACTGACAACATAAGTTGGCAAAGAAATAAAAGGATGTGGTGACAAATGAGCTAAGTTCTCATATAAAGGTCATAAAAGAGCAAGCATGCAATGAAAGACATCATTTAATTTGGCCGCCTGTGCCCCACCAAAACATCTTTGAGAATCTGATGATCGTGCAGCTCTTCTCATGCAGTCAGACTGTTCATGGTGACCACGTGCCGCAGAACAGAGAATGAGATTTTAAAGCCGAAACGTAAGGTAAAATTATTTGTTGACTGTCATATGATAAGATTGTTCATAAAAAAAAGAGAGAGGTTTTTTGGTTCTGCAAACAGCAAAGAACAATGTTTTGTGTCAAGAACACTATCCCAGCTAAGAATGTTCTGAGAACATTATGCTATGTTCCGGTAATCTTTTCAGTGACAAGTTTCATTTTAGTTCCCACAATATTCTCCTAAAAGGCAGGATAACATTCTCTAAAAACATTCTAAAAATGTTTCTAATTTAGAAAATGATCCCCTAACATTCTAATAAATATTTAATATGGGAAGCCTCTCATTGGACATTAGATGTGGACTCAAATGTTGCTCAGATGTCAAATTTTGGTTGAAAGGAAAAACCTGACCTTTGTTTGATGAAGCACTAACTTCATTACATGACTCCAAAAAGCATTACCAGCCTCACTTTTCAACATTTTTCTTTAGCTGCTGTAACTAAGTTTGTTATGGCAAAAACAGCAACATGTGGTTAGATTATGCTGGTTACTTGCTGAGAATGAAGACATTATCATCATTTCATCCAATCAAATCTATGGTATTAGTTGCACATTATTATATTATATAAATAATCCTTGTCATTACGACTCAAAAACAACAAGAATCAGTGTATGAATCTCAGCAATGGTGACATGCTTCATGTTGCAATGCATTCTAGATGCATCGTACAAAACTCACCCATGGCTCGTAAAATGCATTGCGGCATAAAGCATGTCACCATTGTTGAGATTCATACGCTGATTCTTGAAGTCTGTGTGTGTCCAAGTGTTTAGTAGTTCATAGTGATTCATGAACAATGTGTTTTTTTTAAATTATAGTAATAAAGATTATCTGATTGAAACACTGCTGGATTTCATGCTGTTAAAGCACATTACTACAGTCATTAATGTAAAAGTAATAGCATAGGTTAGACTAAACGAGATCAGTTGATCAGATGCATGGTGATAATATATTTAACATCAACAAGTAGCCAGTATAATGTGATAATGAGAATGTTTTTCCTACAACAAACATAGTTACAGCAGTCCAATAAAAACTAACACTGAAAAGTCGGGTCAAACTGCCCAACTACTGATCAACATAATGGTGACTTCAAACCAAACAATTTTTTCAATAAACTGTCAACATCTAATCCTCTGATAATCTCAATCAAATCAAACTTTTGCAAATGTATGACAGAAAAAAAAGCCAATCTGGTTCATAATAAGTAAAGATGGTAATGCTGTCTTTGGAGTTATTTAATGACGCTGGAGCTTGACATCAAACAAAGGTTGGGTTTTCACTTTCAACCAAAACTTGATAACTATGTTATCAATAAACATTTTTAGAATGTTTTAGAGAATGTTATCCTACCTTTTAGCAGAACATTCTGGAAACAAAACTAAAACTTGCAGCTGAAAATATTTCCAAAACATGAAAAAATTGTAGATGGGATTGCACTGGGATTTTGTAAGCTATACAGTCATGGCCAAAAATATCGGCACCCATGCAATTCTGTCAGAAAATGCAATCCTTCTCCCAGAAAATTGTTGATTTTTGTGTTTGCATTGGAACAACATAAAAAAACAGAAGAAAAGTCAAATCTGATGCAATTCCACACAGAACCCAAAAAATGCACTGGACAAAATTATTGGCACCCTTAACTTAATATATTTGGTAGCACCCCCTTTGGAAAAAAATAACTGAAATCAATTGCTTCCTGTAACCATGAATGAGTTTCTTACACCTCTCTACTGGAATTTTGGACCACTCTTCTTTTG